>OZ018392.1:49331785-49637906 GCA_963969525.1 Ontholestes murinus | reverse complement strand
CTTGTTTTTGTTCTCTACTTCCGAAATATAAAATGCAACCATTGAAGCTGGGGTAATTCTTTTAAAGAATTGTTCAAAACCTCAACTTCGAGATGCATTTTGACTTTCCTTATGTGGTATATAGGTGAGAATACTTTCATTTCGTTAAAATTTTCTAAATCGAATGTTGTAAGGTACCCTCAGATGATATTTTTGAAATGTGCTTATAGCCTTATGTTAAATTTTTTAACACTAATATCTACTTTGAGGTGCATTAATAACATTTTACCAATTTTTAGAATACAAAATCTATATGTCCGTGTATTTTCGCTAGTAATTGGCTCTTTATTTCAAAAACCCCTAGAGGTTTCGAGCTCTAACTTTAAAGTAAAGATTTTGGTTGTTGGAATATTTGATAAGTCTTCGGAAAAGCCAATTGGTAGTAGGTATTTACTTAAAACCTTTCTGTGTTTTTTTCTAATTTTTCTTTAAAACTATGGAAAAAATACATACAAGATCAAAATAATAAAAAAACAAGCATCTTTGTTAATTATGGTTCACTCTACTACAACGGTAGGGAAAATAAAATCTAAATCAAAAAGTGGGAAGCGGAAGAGAGGCCGGCCTAAAAGGGACGAACCCGAACAAGAAAACAAAAAACTTCGCCTGCGTACGATACGGACAGCAGCTCCTCGGACATGGTCACTTCACAATCGATAACGGCAAGTACAACAAATTTAAACACAACAAAACCCTCAACATCTAACAATCATACACTACCGAGCGCAACACCCTCAACAACATCCACACAACACTCACAACAATTTGTAAACACATACACTTTTAACACTACCTCGGACTATACGCGTCTTCAAATGGTCCAATTATGGATAAATAATATAAACGACAAAGACGCTATCATAATCAAAACAAAACAAGGCTTCATTGCAAAATCCAACCGAACTAGAGGCACGTGAGAAAATAACCTTAAAATACTACAAGGCAAAAACATCATTCGCTCCTTTGCGCCGTTAAATACCGTGCCTCGTGAGCGCAACCCAGCAGCACCGTCCTACTCATGCGTGATACGATCACTTGAGCCCGAAATCATAGACGCGGCGATCAGCGCGCATTTAAACTCAGCCGGAATTGAACACCGCTTCTGCCGTAGAATTATTTCGAAAGCAACTGGACTTAAAACCAGAATGGTCCGTATAATAACCGCATCACAAAATGCATATACACTACTACTTCAACAACAATTCAGGTATATGTGCAAGGTATATCCGGTTGAAGAAAGCAAGGCACCACAACCTTTGCCTGCACCTTGCAACAAATGCTCTAAGTTCGATCACGTCACAGCCGACTGTAAAGACAAAATTCGCTGCGCTAAATGCACAGGAGAACACTCCACCGAAGCCTGCCCGACCCAACTCCCGACAAAGTGCACCTCATGCGGCAAATACGACCACGGCGCCTGGTCCATCAAATGTCCCAATCGCCCACGCCAGCCCATAGAAGGGATTCCAAACATCAAGATTCACTGCACCAATAAAAAATCATCGGACATTGACGACGAACAGACTAAACAATCACGACTACATAAATCATTCACCCTGCACGACCATATTCTTGATACGTACACAACAGAAATTAATAACCCCACTATCACCGACAGACAGGCGCTCTTGAAAAAACTTCGCGACCGCTTTATTAATTCATATAATGTCGACTCTCATGTATCATTTTCAGGCAACCGAATGTTTGTGGTCATGTTCGACTTATCTGCTCCCAACATAATTCCTACTGCCCCCATAGAAGGCGTTCGCACTGCCCATTCAGTTGTTAATGTTCCATAATCTAAACCTAATATACTCCAACATCCTTTCTCATTCCAAAACTGGCCATTTTTGCAAATTCCAGCTAGCATTCCTAATCGTAACATCAGACGGGGGTCAATAGCGGCAGCTCATCCTTCCATTAAACTTGGTAAAGCTAATCCTCCTAAAATCAACTATCCGCTCAATAAATGTCTCCACTTCACTCTATCATTTCCATCTTTCCAAATCAATCTGTTCTTAGTGTATATACATCCCCATTCCCCAATTGATGATTCCATATTTACTAAAGCATCCCTCTTTGATAACGCCATCATCCTAGGTGATTTTAATTTAAACAAAACCAAATCCCGTCATTTGTCTTCATTCGTATCCAACTCCAGCTTCATACGCATTCCTACTCCTCCGACCTTTATTATGAATGATTCACAAGCCACCACCCCCGATGTATTACTTTGTACACAAAATATCCAACACCTTATCCACTCCGTTAATCTAGTCCCTGATTTGTGTTCTTACCACCTTGCCATCCGTTTTCAAATTAAAATCCCACTAGTTCCTCCTCAACAAATTCCCACTTTCACTTATAATTTTAATAAATGCAACACAGACAGAGTCCAAGCAGAAGTTTCAGAATACATTACCGCTAATCCTTCCATTAATCCTAATTCTATCACCCACTTTAATGAATTCCTTTCTTCTTCCATTATACAAAACACACCCCAAATAGCAAAACAATTTTATAAATATCCCCTCCCAAAATACATCCTTCGACTTATCAAATTTAAAAGACAATTGTACAGAGACATACAACTGACGGACACAACTGAACTTAGACAAAAATTTAACAAGCTTAACAAAGACATTAAAACACTTATAAACGAATTCAAGACGGACGTTTGGATAAACACTTGTGGCAGAATTAACGACTCTAAATTCTGGTCGGAGATTAAAAAACTCAGTAAATACAAAAAAACAGACACTTTACAGAAAATCTTAGACCCGACAACTAACGAGACCTTTGCAGACCCTGACGTAATTGCCCAAAAATTTGCTGACAATTTTAACTTGACCTATTCAATGACACAGGACCCCAACTTTGACCGGACTAATTTTAAAAAAGTTAATAAATGGTACGTTAAATATTTTGAAGAAAACAACTGTTCAGAACCGACTAACATTTTTACACACGACGAGTACTTTAGTATTTTAAAGAAAGGGAAAAATACAGCGACTGGACATGACCATATACATAGACTCATCCTAAAATCCTTTCCATTCCACATCCACGACTACATCCTTAACAACATCAATTTTCTATATAAAAATCAATATTTCCCGAACGTTTGGAAAATAGGAATTGTAATCTGTATCCCCAAACGCGACCAACCCTCTACCTTATTATCCAGCTACCGCCCTATTACCCTTCTACCTGTTATTGGAAAGATATACGAGTCCCTTCTCAAAAACAAAATCCTCTCTCTAATTTCCAATCAAATCCCTAAATACCAATTTGATTTTCTTCCCCACAGATCAACTTCCCTGCCACTCACCATCCTAGTATCAAATTTTCAAACATCCCACCTCGAAGGCAAAGCCTCAACAGCTCTATTTTTGGATGTCCAGAAAGCTTTTGACTCTGTCTGGCATCAAGGCTTACTATACAAGTGCTACCTCCTAAATATCCCTCCTCATATCATTTTCATTATTAAACAATTCCTCTGTAATAGATCCCTAAAAGTCAAAATCCATAATTCATTCTCCTCTCCATTTACTCCCGAACAAGGACTCCCTCAAGGCTCTCCTCTCTCACCTCTGTTATATAACATTTTTTGTGCTGATATCTACAACCCTGATCCTCTCTACTTTAATCCATCCAAATACCTCCTGCAATTTGCAGATGACACTGCCCTAATCACACATGCTCCCACACTACCAAAAGCCCTCCAATTCCTCCAAGAGCTTATTGACTCCCTTCAAAGATGGTTTGCAAAATGGCGCATTAAAATCAATCTCCACAAATCACAGCTCCTAATCCCTTATCACCGCAGCAATAATTCACCGCATAAAGTCCATATTTCCCAAACTGCGATCCCTCCCTCAGTTTCCATACTTGGGCATAACCATAGATCAAAAAATTAATTTTAAAAAACATGCAGCCATAACAAAAAGCAAAATTACTTCTAGGGCAAAATGCTTTAGAAGTTTAACTTACAAAAACAATGGTATTAATACCAGAACCGCCGTAAAAATTTACAAGATGATCTGCCGCCCACTACTTGACTATGGTTGTGCCCTCTATCCCAACCCCAGCAAGCCAACCTCCCGTAACATTGAAGTTTGCGAGCGAGCATCCCTTCGTACCCTAACAAAACTCCGTCATCCTCTTAACCCTCTACACAATCCCTCCAATCAGCTCCTCTATGATACTACTTTAGTTATCCCCATCCTAGAACGTCTTAGATTCCTATCAGAAAAATTCGCCAAAAATCCTTTTAACTTTCACATATTATCCCTATACTGTCTTCCTAGAAACCCAAACATAATCCCTAAATTTAAAAACCCACATTCTACCATTTTTGATTTCATTTCATCATTTCATGCATCTACTCACTAACGACTGACGCCATATGACTGGACAAGACAAGGCAGAAAGACCTCTGGTCGATAGCCTTTTGACAGATTAATACATTAACACATCATTCATTAATCATCATTTTAATGTAAATATGTACAGAATTTGTCAATAAATATATGTTACTACTAAAAAAACAACATAAATTAAAACACGCTTCGTTAATAAAAATAAAATATAAAATAAATACTTACCGAATACCTAGTCAGTCTAAACTTCAAAAGAAAACTCCGCTTTGCTATCTTCAACTGTGTTGCTACACCTACTTTTTTCTAATCAATGATAACCGATAATAATAAATACACTTTATGTAAGTAGGTAGTCTAAAGGATATTTGGATACACTTAGCAGAAGATGTGTATGAGGTATTAGTAGAAAGAAACTGAAAAGTGATCTAATAGATGAAGGAAGATGGTACCGGTGTAAAGAATATCGAAATTGGGGGAAGGAATTTAAAAGAAGGAGATGATGTAATTATTTTTGTATAATTGTATGCCAATCAAGAACTGTTTTTGTAGGTAAGAATATGTATAATTCTATTATAATTTTAAACCAGTTTCCTTTTTATTTAGTTTAATCGACTTTGATAGTTTTACATTTAAAATGTATCAGAGGATTGGTAGATATTACAGGAAGTATTACTGTAAAACTAAATAACTTTGTTGTTATTCACAGTTGTGAAGCTAGGTTAGATGTGTATAGAGACACGGGCTCAGGCCGATACTTCACATGGGTAGAAATGGAGAAACTTGTAATATATTGCTGCTACATACCCCCTAGCTGCTCACACAAAAATTTCGAAAGGGCCCTAATACAACTAGGAAGGGGCGTGAAAAGGCAGAGCAAGGAGATTATAATCGGTGGAGACTTCAATGCCAAGTCACACGGCTGGGGTTCCTCCCGAGAGATTAAGGAATTAACCGGACTATTGACAGGGATGGCAAGATATCCTTCATAGACGTGACTTTCTGCTCGCCAAACGTAGAAGTAATAATCCATTGAAGCCGCGACAAGCAACCTGAAAAGGGATGGGTGTTTGAAGAAAATCTCACGGGGAATCTGGCAAATCACATCAGGAAGGCCAATAATGCAGACAACTGGCAGCCGAAGCCCGTACTTCTAGACCAAATAATAGCCAAAGCATGTTACAAATCGCTACAGAAAAGAAGCAAATGCAATAAGCATAGGGCGATGTATTGGTGGACGGAGAAAATTTCCAAAGTACACAAGGAATGTACACAGGCGAGGAGGCTGCTTACACGGGCCAACCACACCTCTGACGAGGATAAAAAGAGAACCACCCTTTTTCACTATAAAGAGCTAAAGACAATCTTTAAGAAGTGGATAAAGCAGGCCAAAACCAATTGTTTGCGAACTTTATGTCTAGAAATAGACGCAGACCCTTAGAGAAATGTCTACAAAATCGTAATGGGAAAAATAGGAAAACGTTGAATTGACGAGGGGGATACATGATGAAACTCCATAACAAATTTCAAAATAGGAAATCGCTCGCCCATCACAATCCCCGATGAAGAACAGCTGGAAATCTCCAAGTCCTTCTTCCCCTCGCACGTAGTCAACAAAAGAACAAGGGCGATAACCACAGATGATATCCCTCCATGTGCGCTGGAGGAGATTATGAAGGCGGGCAACAAGCTGCCCAAAAAGAAAGCCACCGTACCAAGCGGGGTTCTAGTGGAGGTCATTTAATGGTTAGCAACCAAGTACCCCGAGACATTCCGGGAAACCTTCAGCAGCTTCTCAACAAAGGAGACTTCCCAGAAAAGTGGAAGAAGGGAAAGCTCATACTTATCCTAAAAAAGTGGGCACAGACCCATGTGTCTGCTGGACCCGACGGCAAAACATTTCGAGCAAATAAAAGTTGGCCGACTTCTGGAGGAACTAGAAGAGCATAATCAAATAAACAAAAACCAATACGGCTTCAGAGAGGAGAAGTCGACAACGGATGCGGTCAGCAAGGTCATTGAGATTGCTAACCCCAAGAATAACTTTGTGGTGCTGGTAACACTGGACGTTCGAAATGCTTTTAATTCCGCTCCGTGGAAAGGAATTGTAGAACTACAAAAAAGAAACATGCCACTCTATATTGTCGCGGACATGGGATATTTGAGACAGGAAATATCATGTCGCTTTCTGTCCGAGTATGTACGCCCGTGTTCAGCGGAATTCAAGGACTTCATCGCTAATTGTTAATAAGTAATTTTTATGCTGATGAGGGAAATCGAGGAAGATCCGTGGAACCGCCGGGGACGGACAGTCGCGAATTATCTGGCAGTCAAAGAGGTTGTCCCAACATCTAGTTAGTCTAGTTAAGTGTCATAATAAATAGTTAAGTTGAAAGTTTGGTTTTCATCTTGTTCTTCGGCAAGTAAGTAACCTCCCATTTTCCATTAATTAGACAGAAATCCTACCTTTTGCCTTTGATCTCGAAGTCACGACGACCCCCACGCGACAATATGACTAATACAGTAAGTAGCTACCTTCGTAACAAGCATATCCAAGTAGGATACACGAAAAACCTGCAACTGATGTGCGGTGTTACACAAGGATCGGTCCTAGGGCCGATCCTATGGAACATTTATTTCGACGGTGTCTTCGAAGTGGAGGTACCCGAAGGCATACACCTGATTGGCTACGCAGATGACCTCGCGGTAGTGGCCTATGGGAAGGATTAGGACGCAATAGCACTCATCCTAAAACACGCCATCCACAATGTAGCATCCTGGGTGAAGGGGAAAGGCCTGCAAATAGCACCCCAGACAACAGAAATGGTCATTCTCGCGGGCAGGAGTACGCTCCGCAACATCTATGTTAGGCTAGGGGATACGGAAGTGAAGAGCCAGAAAGCAATAAAATACCTAGGAGTAACCCTAGGATATAATATCTGCATGGAGAAACACATTAAGAAGGCGGCAAAGAAAGCAGAAAAAGTCGCTACCGCATTAAACAGGCTGATGCGAAATCTTAGTGGATCTAATGAAAGCACCTGCAACTCAATATTATTCTATGCCGCACCTATATGAAGCCCATAGATAATGACTGATAAGTATAGAAAAATGCTGGAGTGTGTAAAGGAAGGCAGCCATCAGAATCGCTTGCGCGTTCAGAACAACTTCGACCAGGGCGATCTAGGTGATAGTCTCTACTATGGCAGCAAGAGTGGTCCAATGAAAGAGAAAAAGGCCATGGACCAAATTACCACCTAACGCAACTGCTAACCGGCCACGGATGCTTCAACGGTTTAAAATAAGGGAAGATGCAACCTGCACCTACTGTGGTGAGACTGCCGATACCCCAGAACATACCATCTTCCGATGTAATAAATGAGAGAGCACGTGTGAAGAGATGGCCCTTCCAACAGGAGGAACAATAACACCGGATAACCTCATAGGTAAAATGTTGGCATCGGAGGGAAACTGGAACTGCATAAGCACGGGAGTCAGCAAGATCCTGAGCGAGAAAGAGCGGGATGAATGGAGAGAACAAAAGGCAAGTAGATCGCTAACAACTAGGGCCTAATAAGAACAAAGGCCCGGGCGTACCCATCGTGAAGTAATGCCAAAAGGACTTCCCGGGATGGACTACTAAACGCTAAGTGGAACGGGGGTTTAGTGGATGAGAGCTCCAATTTTGACTGGTAGAGCTTCACTTGGGCCACAATATATAAAAAAAAGGTGTGTATAGAGAGAATTTTATAGATGGAATGTCTGTTTTGCGCTGGTGTCTTAATTTCAACTTAGGAAAAAAGAATACCCGTGACGTGCATTCGGGACGGTCGCAGTCATTACGGGCAAATTTTCAACCATCCAGACTTTGCTCCTTCAGATTACCATCTGTTTACAAAAGTCAAGGACTCTTTGGCAGGAAAGAAAGATTACGTATAATACATACAAAACCATGCCGCAGGTTACGACAAATGCTTAAATTTGCGAGGTGACTATGTAGAGAAATAGTTTAAGGTATGTTATTTACAAATAAAACGTTAATCTTTGTTAAAATATAGTAGTTTATTTTTTATACTTTCAAAAGGGTACTTCTTTCCAAATAGCTTTCGTTGATAGATTCCAGGATTACAATTTAATGTGATAAAATCCTTTTAGAAAATAATACCCCTGTCGAATAAAATAGAGTAATCAGTTTGGGGATTTAAAAGGAAGTTAAAAATAATGGTTTCATTTAAAAGTGGAATGTAAAGATATTTATTTAGATTTCGTAGATTTTATATTTAATTATATAATAATTCATCTTATGTAAACTAAGATATTTAAATCTGTAAAATTAAAATATTTGGAGCATAATTTGATAACAAAATGTTATTAGTTGTAGAAAATTAACTAATAATTTAGAAAAAACATGAAAACATTTCGTAAATCTACAACGAGTGTTAATAAGTATTATTAAGCGTGTTTTTCTAAATTAACCTATTTGATTAAAGGTTAGAACAACATTTATTATGCATGGAAACGAGTAATGCGACTTTAATTTGTTGCGCTCAAGTTACCCGTATATTTATCAGTATACTTAATCTTGGCGGAATTTCAATGGAAACTTACACCATATTTCTAGTTAGTCCGATTTTAACCTAAATTACATTAACTAAAATCTATAATTATTGAACATTGGTTAGAGTTCTATATAAATTTTCAACGCTATGATAGTCAAAGTAAAATGTTATCAAATTATTATATTTACTTTAATAATGATTAATTTGCTTTAATTTTATTATATATATTTATATATCTATTATGCTGACAATAACAGCTAAAAAATCTCTATTAAAAGGGGATAAAAAGGAAAAAAAACATTAATAATTGAATCTGAATGTCTTAAGAGGATTTTTGCCCCCTCAGCATCATGGAAAGGAAGGAATTAAAAAGTGTTCTTCCAACTTTTTGATTGTGAACTCTGCCCGTGCTTCTTTCGTTGTTTTTAAATTGATTTGTTGTATTTGTAATTTTTAAGATAGGAGTACAAAGATATATAAATGAATTAATTAATATTTAAATTATGTTAATAAATATGTAAAATAGCTTGATTGATAATTCAGATGCCGCCTACTTGTAGATTTTCTCTATATTCGTCAGATTAAACGTTTTAATTTATTCAACACAAACGCCATCTTACAGATAAAGCGCCAATTTAGTGTTTCTTTTATATACCATTTTTTTTGACATAGGCTTATGCCATTGAGTCACAACATGGTTTGTATTTTTGTATTCTTTTATATACCAGTTGTCCAATGATGATTTTTTTGAATAAAATATTGTCTAATATACTCTACTACTACGAACTTACTAACCTGTTTGTAATGTTTTATATAAAAATTATAAAATTAATTTACTCTACTACTACGAAGTTACTAACCTGTTTGTAAATGTTTTATATAAAGATATAAAATTAAATTTCATATATTTATTTTTCAGAAATAAATCTAACTTATTAAGTAATAATATTTTTAATTTCTGATTATTGTCCTTGAATTGTGTTATATTATCTCACATAATAATAAAATAAATTCGATCGATTTGATCTATGAGATTTAATTAATGCTTAATTTAAATTAAAAGTAAATCGAACAGCACACATCAAATAGTTCAATAACAAGCTTGAATCACTTTGATGCAACATAATGCTTTAATTTGAGTACTCGCATGGCCCTACACAGCACAGTAATAATTACTAATTAATTTAATTTGATGAATAGAGTGGTTTTGACCCTTATTACGTGGTAATTCATACTTACACATAATTGATAAATTCACTATGTTTTAACCACAAATATTTATTATAACAATATTATATAAAGTGTAGACAAAGTTATGTAAATATAAATCATTATTTGTAGCATAGTGACTTTTAAATTCAGTATAATTTATTTTGTATAAGGTATTGTACATATGTTATATCAAACATTAATCAGACTTGATCAAGAACAGGTAAAATTTGAAAATCGTTCATAATTTTACGTTTACCCATTATCCCATTCAATATTCTTAAATACAATATAAATCTAAAATCACAATAATAATAACAATAATAAGTGTACTTATCCTATAGATAAATACTATATCTTATAATATAAACAACTGTATGTACTGTTTTATGCCTGGTAAACCATTTAGGTGGAAAGATCAGAACTAGGACGAATCGTAATTAAATTTAGGCTTTCCTAAAAAATTTAAGAAATTCTATGCTTTTTTCTCTTTAGACTTTTCATCCTCTCTGTATTCCTCTTTCTTTCATTTCATTTAGAATAAAGAATAGGTTGATAAAGCCCACAGAAATGTTAAATTATACTTACTTCCGTATAGGTATATAAATCCCGTGATCTGCATTATCAGAATTGTGACTGAGATTTCAAAATTCACATCTTATTTTTTATTCTCGCTTTTTTTCAATACTGCTATAGGAGTATGCGATTCATCAAAAGCATTATAAAATTAAAAAACAAAAGACTTTTATCTAATGAAATCCCTAGCTATCAAACGCAAATTTTGTGTCTTTTCCAGAAATGAGCTAGAAGTTATATTCTTTTACAATGTGAAAACTAAAATGTTTCTAGTAAACTTTAAGTGGTGTAAGGCTAATAAGGGTACTATATTACTTATCGATATTAGTGCTATTTGTATCAACAGTGAATCAAATGTGCCAAGTACGTACGTAGCGACTAACTTCAGGACGTTTATAATCGTGAAGTTATTTATGTACATTTGACAGACATTTTGTATATATATAGGTTAAGTATTCAGACGCGCCACCTTTCTCAATTGTACGGCATCTCTATGTTATTACTCTGTGATCGGTGGTTACTTAATCAGTCGACGGTGCAAACGAAATATTCTGGTTAAAGTTAATCGCGATTAGTTAATCGACAAATTTAACCAGAGCTGGTGCAAGTGACCATTAATCAGTTAAACATAAAGTTCTTTGTAGTTTTGTAGTTTTAGGTCTTAGCCCTTTGATTTTCAGCAGGCCGGAATTTTCACCGCCACAGGAATTTACATAACATAATATTGTCATCAGATATGTGCCTCATAGCTTCTTGTATGCTATGACAAATATTATTTAAGTTAATTTAATTACAGTTTATTGCTAAACTATCAGATTTATCTATGTCTGCAGTGGTAACATTGGCGGTATAAAAGTATGATTTTTGAATTAATGAACACCGGCCAATTTTTTTAACGGGTTATAGATTTTATGAATTACCATTTTGTTTTATGTATTTAGACGACACTTTGTTTCTATTAAAGTTATAACTGAGCTTGTTTTTAAATGTTTAAATTTATTGAATAAAAAGTAACATAAATTTGGTGGACCCAAGTAACAGTTTTTAGATCAGTATCAGTATAAGTGATCAGGTTTTAAGCCCATGTAAGCCATACTAAAATTCTAGTTATGTCAATTACAACCTTATACATCTTTATAACGTTTTCCTAGCATAATAGACTTATTTTTTATGCTTAAGCATTTTTGGCCAGACTAATCTTCTTGTATCAAAAACTTAACACCCTAAAAATCGTACACGGCTAACAGGGACCCCTTCTGAAATAAGAAATCATAAGGGGGGATTAAGTCAAAGACTGTGCACTCTTTGCACTCCAGCAGAATGTATGCTGGGGATCGGACATCCAGCTGCATCTCAAGCATCTTATATCCAGACAAGAGCTGCGTAAGATGATATTCCACCTCCCCGTGGTTTCTATGTGCCCAAGGTTTTATGGCTGGTATTAGCTTGGGCATCCATCGTTCCTTGTATATAGTGAACCACTTCTCCTGCCAGCACCTCCCCAGGTGCTTTTTCTGACCCTAGCTGCCGTTCTATACTCTCGGGCCACCCGCAGTGCCCTAAACCTCACGTGGGGGCACTCATCGACTACGCATTTCTCCTGAACCTGAGAGCATCCTCCCATACAGGGGTCACATACAGCAGGCCCACTCCTACGAGGAGTCCCTCTGATATTTGACAGTACTCTCCTTACTGACCTCGTTGTTCTCGCCGTCCCCACTCTACTCTCTTAACATGCCGGGTACACTAGAGGTTTCAGACAATCGTCATCCCCAAGTATTTCATGCTACCCATCGCAAAACTCCCTCCAGAAAGTGCAACCCAAACACTCTGTTAAATGCCACATTTCAGGAGCGGGCCAAGGACCTATACCTACGCGATTTCTCCTGTCAACTGTATCGCCTTGGTTTTACCTGTCTGCAAAGTAACTCCTCACCATATGGAGCAGGAACTCTGGTATCCTCCTGTTTATCAACGCCTTCATTATTTCTGGCCACGGCATAGCATAGAATGCATTTTTCGTATTCATCACCGCCTGATGACCCCCGTAGGCCAAATTCTCAAGGGATTTTATCTACTTTGCTTAAATCTATACTGATGCAGGTACAAGTCAACGCTCTTCTTGGTGGTGGTCCTAATTCGGTCCGCCAGCAGCCTATCCAGCACCTTCCTTTCTGCATCGAGCAGACAGGCTGAGCGATTCTCATCGGGTTACCTTTTATTTTTGCCCTACTTAGGAATAAGAAAGTGTTCTTATTCGCCAAAGTATTCCTTCGTGGTCTTCGACGTCTAGAGACCCTCTTTCCTCTGCCTGAGGAAATGGACCTTTACAAATGCCGAGGTACCCTCAGGCACTAATGCGTAGATATTAGATGATAAACTTAAATTTATTGTTGCATCAACTAAATTATTGCGGTTATCTTGGTTTCAAAAACATTTTTCTCCAAACTTAAAACGTTTTTATTTAACTATTAAAACCACTTGTAAAACGATTCAATAACTTTGAAAATATAGATCAGTATGGATCAATATAATGAGTGCAAAATAAACTTGCAATTCCTCTGCAGAAATTTATTTGAAACTTAGTTTCTTTTCACCAAATCTATTAGTTTTAGTTACAATATGTATGAGAATTTCCTTTCATAAATGTTTTCTCTAGAAAAATTTAGGCAATTTAGATTTGTCATTTTTTCCTGACACTCAAAATCAGTTGCATTTTGATCACTATCGCTACAATCGAAAGCATTTGCAAGAAAAATTCTTCGTTTTGTAGGTCTAATCTCTTCACTGCTGTCGGAAACACGTTTGATCATTTTTTTAAAATACTTTTTTGTGTTATTTTACCTTGGAAATATTTTCGATCACCACTCTTCACTGACTGCATGCCCAATAAGCATGGGTATAAGCACATATTATGGCGATAAACAGGTAACAGCTAACAGCTCTCCGGGCAGTCGCAGCGTTCCTCCATAAACAATTTCTGCTGCTGTTGCCTTGATGTCTCTAACCCATTTGCTTGCGTGTGGATAATCGTCGTCCTTATTCGTTTGAAGCCCAAGAATTCTTCCATTCGCTTGAATAGTTGTGATTCGAACTGGCGTCCTTGGTCCGTCGTTACTCTGAGGGGTGTGTCATACCTAGCTATCCAGTGCGTGACAAATACACTGGCAACTGTGCTAGCTTCGATGTTCGATACCGGGATTGCTTCGAGCCATCTAGTGAAACGGTCGATGAACAATGTACGTCTTCTCTCTCGTTTGTTCCATTGGCCCGACAATGTCTATATGGACATGGTCGAATTTTTCGAATGGTAGTCGGAATGTTCCGTTGGCTGGTGCATTGTATCTTGTGATTTTCGTTTGCTGGTGTCAACGGTGTGCTTAGGGTGAGGGTGTCAAGAGTGTCATAAAAAAATAAACGGAATCATTAATTGTCAAATGTTATAAAAGAAGAAAAAAAAAATGACATAAGAAAATAATATGACACACTAACACCTGACACTTTGTCACCACGTTGATTACCGGTTAGCTCAAATATATAACAAACAAAAAAATATTAGAAAAAAAAAAACTTACCAATCCTGTTGTTTGCACTAATATTTGCACTCACTATTTTTGTCAATTAATTTATAGGGAAGTAAATTATATTTGGCAAAAATAAAATAAGAAATAAAAGTTGTTTGATAATTAAAACAGAAATAACAATTTAATTAAAAAAAACAATGATAAAAATGTACAGCAGAATATTTACAC
Organism: Ontholestes murinus; assembly: GCA_963969525.1. Lineage (NCBI taxonomy): Eukaryota > Metazoa > Arthropoda > Insecta > Coleoptera > Staphylinidae > Ontholestes > Ontholestes murinus. Next base: position 49,623,392 of record OZ018392.1, on the reverse strand, counting down.
AAATGAAATTTAAATTTACATATATGCCAACAAAAGATGAAAGTTAAAGTACAAAATAAAATTAGTTTGAGTGATAAAAATAATAATAAGGAAAGATCAAAACTCAATGAAATTTTAGTAGAACAGAAAATTACAAATTTGGAAGTTATGTTTAGCAAAAATAAGATTATTCAAAAATAATAATAACGATATAACTACCCTTCACATTAGAGTTGACCTTCAAACTCTTTACTAACAACTTGTCACACTTGTTTGCTTCACGAACTGAGCTATGTCGGAACTGAACTAACTTTTTGAGCCTCTTGTACCTGGTTTTATGGGGTATTTTTCACCCCGCCAAAGAAGAATCGGGGGGGTAACTACCCTTCTTCTGCGACGCCAGAGTACCGCTCATTCGTCGACGTTTGCCAATCAGATTGCTGATTGGCTGAGAAGCATCAGTCCACGTTGTCTGTTGCAACCTTCAAGTTCTAAGAGGCACGAATTTAAACTTAAAATTATATTTACAATAATATTTACAAATTGCCTACTTTCTTAGAACTCGAAAGGGGATTCATAATGTGATGGCAGATTTTGACATATCAAAATGATTAATTAAATTATGAAATATTGTCTTCCAAATTTGCAAGCATCTGTTAAATCAAAGCAACAACCGAAGGAACATATCGTATACAATAATAGCAAATCCTAACCTAAATGCGGTGGCTAAGTTACATTTGATAACATAATATATATTTGATTTATCTAATTTAATATTCAAACAAATATAAACAAGACGCAACATGTTTGTAAACACGTCCCCTTGTACCTGGAATGTTCCCAAAATTGCCTGCGGGTGGTTGCTTTTGAAAGGTGACCATTGTTTTGGATAATTCGGAGAGGCATAGAAATCGGCACGTATTTCTAATCCTCTAATCCTTTCCGAGAAATTCTTAAACTGAACCGACCATCTGTTTTTCGGATAATCTTTTTCTGGCGAAACGGTCAATTTTACAAGGGCAATCAATTTTACTAATGGAGTTTATGGAACGAGATAATATTTTTACAAAATCACAGGAATGTATAATCCCTGCACGAACTTTACACATTTTTAATCAAACTGAAGGTAAATTAAATAATTGAAATATTAAATAAAACTGAAATAAAGATTTGAAATGAATGGGTAACCGATTGAGTGTTTATAAAAATATATTCATTTATTAATTTAACTATGTTCCGACGTGTTCAAATAACACGCCGGTAACAATCGGCCCCGTGAAAATGTGTGAAGTTCGCTTACATCTAGATAATCAATAAACTTACTCATAAAATATCCAGATTTGTTTTCAATGGTGTTGGGCGCCACGATGAGAAAACTGCTCATCGACAGTAAAGAGGAGTCCAAATCACCTAATTCCAACATCGTCCATCGGCATGGATCGTGTTGATGTCTGCGTTACAGCTGGTTCCAGGGCGATATAAAGGGGGTTGGCAATGTCTATATACCATGGGCACTTAACTAATATCGTCTTTACCACTAATATCATTAGTGGTCGCGAACAAGGGGTGGATATCTATTTACACTGAAACACTATCACGCGCACAAAGCGTCCAAATGATATGTCGTCTGGAAAACCACTGTATTTTGCACGTAGGTGTCTGTTGGTCAGGTCTCCTGCACGGTGTCTATCCTCTGGGCTGGTGTGGCTGGATCATCCACTTCCTCACTGTCCCCTTCTTGTGCGAGTTCCCTTGGATGTGGGAATTGCTGAGCTGGTGCTGGACGAATATCATCGGCGTGGATACGAATAGAACGTCCATCTCGATTTATTTCGTACACTCTACCAGCAAACACTTCGGTGACGATATATGGTCCAAGCCATTTTGGGGCGAATACTGGAGGATTCTTTGAGCTATGCGGAGGATGATTTCGAATAACGACCGACTGACCGACTTGATATTTAGCGTCTTCATCAGGACGATCGTATCGGCTTGTGTAACGTAGTTGCTGGTTCTGAATTGACTGTAGTCGTCTTTCTCTGTCTACGTGTTCAGGAGCTTCTACGGGAACATTTAGCTGAAGTTCCAGTTCACCTGGTCGGGGAAGTTCATATCCCAGGAGAGCTCTTGCTGGAGTGAATCCTGTTGCAGCGCTGGCACGGGTACGAAGCTCGAATAATATCGAGGGAATATGCTTAATCCATTCTTCACTTGGTTTTCCCTGCATCCTTATTTGAAGGCACTTTTTCACCTCCTGGTTTCTCCTCTCGGTGGGATTCGCTTGGGGGTGATAAACGGGTGTATAATATGGTGTAGCTCCCCATTTACGACAATGGGTCTTCCATTTGTTGGAAATGAATTGGCGACCGTTGTCACTGATAATAATCTTCGGATATCCAAAGCGATGGAACACCTGCTCCTCCATCAAACGGGTAATAATGCCAGCGCGAGCTAATCCAATGGGAAAAGCCTCAACCCATTTCGTGAAAATATCCGTGACAACGAGCAGGTTTCTTTTCTTCGATCCGGACGAGGGGAGAGGTCCAACAAGGTCGACTGCAACTGTGTGAAATGGTCCGACTGGAATTCTTGCTTTCAACGGTGCAGGAGTTTGTCGCTTCCCTCGTTTGGTGACGGTGCAGATCAGGCAATTCTTCACATAATCGCGGATGTCAGAATTCATGGTCGACCAATAATAGCGGGAACTGATGCTACGTAGTGTTTCGTCTCTTCCTGGATGGATAGCTTCATCGTGGAGTACATGCAAAACACGGGGACGAACTGACTCTGCAACGAAAAGAACACGATCACCATTGTCTAAATTATAATACAGATAATCATCGCAAAGTTGCCAGTGCTGGCGGATATTATCCTGGTCTGCATGCTTTGGGTTATTTATAAGCTGAATCTTCGCCTGTGCTTCTTGGTCTGTGACTTGAGCTTCTTTGACTAATTGGACAAGTGTCACTTCAATATTGTTGAGGGAAGGTGGCAATATGGTTTCTAATTCGGGCACATCTCCAACAGCTATGTCGTCTGGGTCCCTACTGAGCAGGTCTGGAAGTTGATTCTCCTTTCCGGGACAGTGCTCAATTTCGAAGTCAAATGATTGCAAAATAAGGGCCCACTTCGTCAGATTGGAGCGCTGATCTTTGAAGTTTTGCAACCATGTGAGTGCCTTTGAGTCTGTAATGACTTTAAAATGTCTTCCATCTAGCAGCGGACGATATCTCTGAAGTGACCACACCAACGCAAGGCATTCTTGCTCATTGATGTGATAGTTCCGTTGAGTATTATTCAGTTTAGCCGAATCAAAACTGATTATCCGCTTATCGCCATTTTCTCCGGTTTGAAAAAGAACTGAAGAAATTCCCAATTTCGACGCATCAGTTTGCACAGTAAATGGCAAATTTGGAACAGGCCGATGAAGTTGAAGCGGGGCTCGAGTAAGCCTGCGAAGATGATCCATGGCTTGAGTGGCTTCTGCACTCCATTTGAACGGCTTCGTTGTAGCAGTGAGGCTATTTAATGGTGCGACGATGGTAGCAAAATCTTGTATGTATTGTCGAACCCAATTACATAATCCTAAATATTTCCTCAGCTGACGTCTTGTTTTGGGCACTGGATAATTTTGAATTTGCACTAGGTGTTTCTGGAGCGGGCGAGTCACGTCAATATCCACGTAATGTCCGAGGTATTCAAGTGACGATTTTCCGAAGGAGCACTTTTCTTTTCCAAGCCGAAGATCAAATTGGTCCAGACGCTCTAGAACTAGTGCAAGATGGCGTAAGTGTTCTTCCGGTGTCCTAGAGAATATAATAATATCGTCTAGGTACACCATTGCGAATTTATGGAGCATTCCGGCTAGCACTTCTTGGCTCATAAGGCGTTGGAAGGTGGCCGGGGCGTTCTTAAGTCCAAAGGGCATGACGCGGAACTGATAATGCCCTCCATCAGGTGTACTGAATGCAGTATATGCCTTGGACTCCTGCTCCATGGGGATTTGCCAGTAACCGCTCTTGAGATCCAACGTGGAAAATACGCGAGCGTCTGCTAAGTCTCGCAGGGCTTCCTGGATCACTGGCATCGGTGTGGGTTCGGACACAGTTATTTCGTTCACTTTGCGATAATCTACGCAAAAGCGACTATCTCCATCCTTCTTCTGGACTAACACAATTGGTGAGGCATACGGGCTCGTTGAAGGCTCTATTATACCTTGTGCTAGGAGTTCGATCACCTGGCGGTCAATTTCCTGTTTCCTTGCAGGATTTACACGATAAGGGCGAATTCTAATTGGGTTATCGTGTGTTAGCCGAATTTTGTGTTCCGTTGTCCTACGTGGATCGGAAAACTGGTCCTTGGGCTCGAAGGTTCGCGAAAACCGTTGCGCCAGCTGGTAAAATTGTGAAGCTAATGTTCCTGAAAATCCGTGCTCTAAATCCGGAACATCCCGATGCTTCTTTCCTTCTTCATTGGTCCAGTGGATTGTTTGGCGGAGTCCCGTTCCTAAATGCAACCAATTCTTGCAACAATCTATCACTGCTTCATGCTTAGTGAAGAAGCTCAGACCCAAGATGGCTTCGTAGCGTAAATCTGGCATGATTAAAAATTCCTCTTCGTATTTCGAGTTTCCTAGACGAAATTGCACGTTCGTTACTCCAGTAATATCCGCAGTTGCATGTTGGCCGGCGAGATTAGTTTTTATTAGAAGTGGAGTCATATTTCGCGCAAACTTCGGTTTAATAAAGTTTTGTCCGGCTCCTAGGTCCAGCAAACACGGGATGACACAATCTCCAACAGTGATAGGCAGCATGATAAGTTTAGTAGGACTTGATAGTGGCGTGATGATGGGATTACAGCTGGGTTGCACTATAAAAGCGTCTTTATCACTAATGTTCGGGAGGAAATTATCACTTTTATCACTGTTGTTCACTAATTTATAAACACTCGCGGGAGTCACAATTTTGTCGTGTTTTGGTAAACGTGATCTGCGTTTCTGGGCTCGTCGTTTCACTTTCCTTCTCGTGTACCTGATTTCATGGCTGTGTGATGGTAGCTTAATCGTTGTAATTTGAGGGCGGTTTAATTCTCTGCTGGTTGCTGTTGGCCGCCCCTCTGTCCGTTTCCCGACTGGATAACTGGACAATCCTTATAAAAGTGGCGACCCTGTTCGCAACGATTGCAGAAAGGTGGCGTTCGTGGTCTTTTAGTAGGAGGCGGCGAAGAAGGTGGTACCCGTTTTCTCTGAGAAGTAGGTTCTTTTTCGTCGATGCTTGTCCGTTGAGTTTCCTTGTGCTCGTAATATCTACGCGAATTTTTGTTGCTGCGCCAGTTATCGTTTGGGGAGGTACGCCTAGCATTATTCCTATATCCCTGATAATTTTTCCCATCATCTCTGCGTTGGTATGAGGTACGGCCGTTACCCTGATGCTGTTTACGTGGTGATGATGGTACGTACTGCTGTCTTTGTGGAATCGGGGGCGGCGAGCGACGTGCTTGATCATACTCCGGACTTTTCTGCTGTCTGGTTAGTGGCTTTTCAGGGGAAGTTTTCTTCGGTAAATCCAGGAACGTGGAAATCTTAGGCATAGGTGGAGCTTCTGTTGATGCTACCTGAGCTGCTATTCGCACGAATTCACTCACAGTACGCGGTCGGAAAAACAACGACTGCCGCAACGTTGGCGATGAAAGACGCCACATCATCTTCGTCTTGAACTCTTCCGTCCATGTTGGCGCATGCCATTTAAAAAATATTTCTTTCCGCACTGCAAAAATTCCTGGAGGTGTATTTCCCTGTGGTGTCGTCACTAGTTCGATCACTTCATCGTGGCCTACCGTGTTCGGATCGATGGATTGGCAAAATAGAGATTTCGCTTGGTTCCACGGAATATCTTCCGCGAAGTATCCTCCGTAACTTGACACACACTTGGAGTCCATCCTCGATAATGCGAAGCGGTTCTTCTGGTTGTCGTCGAGGTCCATCCATTCGAATTCTCTTTCCAATTTGTTGATAAATTGTTGTGGATTACGCCCATCAAATTTCGCCGGTGGTTCTGGTTCTACTCTCCTCGATTCTCGCAGCCAGTCGAAGAACTGGTTGCCCGCACATCCCCCATATTGCTTCTGTGTGCGGTCCGACGGTGGATCGTTCGATTCATGAAATGGATTCAATGATCGCACTGATTCTTGCTCTGCGTTTAAGACAGAGCCGCACTGTGAATTTTCTTCTTCGGGTACTCTAACTAATTTGAAGCCAGGAGGAATCATAGGTGTATATGACGGTGAGCCATCTGGCATTAGAAATGGCGATGGGAGTCGGCTTGTTTCACCAGGTGCATTATTGGTGAGAAAATCCGTAATTAATTCACCCTCGGTGGCGGGCGCCGAGCTGGAGGCTTTTGATCGTGTGAGCATCCTAACAAAGTGAAGTACCTAACTTCCTAAACAAATAAATTTTAATTATTTAAACGAAGATTATTTGCTACGGCCCCGTAATTCTTTGTAGCGCACAAAATAATAATCAATGCTAGTGCAGCAATAATTGAGTTTATAATTTAAATAAAACAAAAATTAACTTAAAAGTGGGCTTCATACATAATCTATTCTGTTAAGGTTGTATAAAATACAGGAATTACTTAGATTATTTAATTTAGCTCGATTAGATATTAACTATATGTGAAAATTGAAAAATTATTATAAAAGAGAAAACTTTTTCAAATTTTACTATTTTGTGGATGATTTTTTTTTTCGAATTAAATAAAAATTCTGATTGAAGATTTAAATTGAACTTTATTAAAATTAAATTTACTAAGCTAAAGACGTGAAGCAATATAAATTAGTTTAACCCTTTCATACCAAAATCATCCTCGGTAAGTTAAACATTAAATGTTTTAAATGAATAGAATTCAGATTTGCAGTAATTTAAAATATTTGCATTAACAAAAAAGTTATATATATATATTTTTTTTTTAATTGGCAAAGTATCAAGGCTAATGAAGCTAAATTAATTAATTAGCTAATGCAAAGTAACTGATAAGTAAAAATTTAAAAAATAAAATCAAATTGGTATATAAAATTAAGCACAAATAAGTTAACACTGAATTTTATGTCAAAAGCCAAAGTTGAAACAAAATAAACAATAAATAAAACTAAGTCAGGCAGAAAGCATAAGAAATTTCTCAGGTGGGGGTTTTATACGGCCCCACGTTGGGCGCCATTTGTCAACGGTGTGCTTAGGGTGAGGGTGTCAAGAGTGTCATAAAAAAATAAACGGAATCATTAATTGTCAAATGTTATAAAAGAAGAAAAAAAAAATGACATAAGAAAATAATATGACACACTAACACCTGACACTCAAATATATAACAAACAAAAAAATATTAGAAAAAAAAAAACTTACCAATCCTGTTGTTTGCACTAATATTTGCACTCACTATTTTTGTCAATTAATTTATAGGGAAGTAAATTATATTTGGCAAAAATAAAATAAGAAATAAAAGTTGTTTGATAATTAAAACAGAAATAACAATTTAATTAAAAAAAACAATGATAAAAATGTACAGCAGAATATTTACACAAATGAAATTTAAATTTACATATATGCCAACAAAAGATGAAAGTTAAAGTACAAAATAAAATTAGTTTGAGTGATAAAAATAATAATAAGGAAAGATCAAAACTCAATGAAATTTTAGTAGAACAGAAAATTACAAATTTGGAAGTTATGTTTAGCAAAAATAAGATTATTCAAAAATAATAATAACGATATAACTACCCTTCACATTAGAGTTGACCTTCAAACTCTTTACTAACAACTTGTCACACTTGTTTGCTTCACGAACTGAGCTATGTCGGAACTGAACTAACTTTTTGAGCCTCTTGTACCTGGTTTTATGGGGTATTTTTCACCCCGCCAAAGAAGAATCGGGGGGGTAACTACCCTTCTTCTGCGACGCCAGAGTACCGCTCATTCGTCGACGTTTGCCAATCAGATTGCTGATTGGCTGAGAAGCATCAGTCCACGTTGTCTGTTGCAACCTTCAAGTTCTAAGAGGCACGAATTTAAACTTAAAATTATATTTACAATAATATTTACAAATTGCCTACTTTCTTAGAACTCGAAAGGGGATTCATAATGTGATGGCAGATTTTGACATATCAAAATGATTAATTAAATTATGAAATATTGTCTTCCAAATTTGCAAGCATCTGTTAAATAAAAGCAACAACCGAAGGAACATATCGTATACAATAATAGCAAATCCTAACCTAAATGCGGTGGCTAAGTTACATTTGATAACATAATATATATTTGATTTATCTAATTTAATATTCAAACAAATATAAACAAGACGCAACATGTTTGTAAACACGTCCCCTTGTACCTGGAATGTTCCCAAAATTGCCTGCGGGTGGTTGCTTTTGAAAGGTGACCATTGTTTTGGATAATTCGGAGAGGCATAGAAATCGGCACGTATTTCTAATCCTCTAATCCTTTCCGAGAAATTCTTAAACTGAACCGACCATCTGTTTTTCGGATAATCTTTTTCTGGCGAAACGGTCAATTTTACAAGGGCAATCAATTTTACTAATGGAGTTTATGGAACGAGATAATATTTTTACAAAATCACAGGAATGTATAATCCCTGCACGAACTTTACACATTTTTAATCAAACTGAAGGTAAATTAAATAATTGAAATATTAAATAAAACTGAAATAAAGATTTGAAATGAATGGGTAACCGATTGAGTGTTTATAAAAATATATTCATTTATTAATTTAACTATGTTCCGACGTGTTCAAATAACACGCCGGTAACACTGGCCATACGAATTTTTCGGCTACTAATTTTGCTGTAGCGTTTGCTCCAGGGTGTGATAATCGACGAAGACTATCGAACTCTTGTTTTCGTAAATTCGTTGTTACGAAGGATCGTACAGCATCGGTTGAGATGTCGCAGTAGATATCCGAGTTATACTCCGGAAAATTAATCTTTCTGATCTGCAGGCTTGTATTCCCTTCGCTAATCATGTTCTTGAGCTCTTCGTCGTTCTCTTGGTCGTCTAGTGGTTTTGTGCCTTTTCCGGATACGATGTACCATATAAAAGCAATTTCGTGCAATACAAATTTGCATTTGGTCGGATGGATTACTATTCCGTTGTCGTCTAACCGTTGAAATAGTTGTTTGAGGTGTCTGTTGTGTTCCTCCTCCGATTTCGATGCTACCAAAATATCGTCGATGTATACGTAGCAGAAATCTAAATCGAACAAGATCGATCTTGAAAAGACTTTGCATCCGTCCAGCCGTTGTACGAAATCCTCGATGTGCGGGATGGGGTATTTGTCGGGAACAGTTCTCTCGTTGAGGGCTCTATAGTCTCCGTAGGGTCGCCATTCTGCATTTTTCTTCGGAACCACATGCAGTGGTGCTGACCAGGCACTCTTCGAAGGACGTGCGATTCCCATCTGGCACAAGGTCTGGAATTCGTTTTTCGCGATCGCTAATTTATCTGGTGCAAGTCGTCTTGACCTGCTGCACACTGGTGTGTATGGTGTGCTCTGTACCATGTTGTGTAAAAATCGGTAAACCGGATGGCTTGCAGATCCGTGGTAATTCTTGCAAAATCCAAAATACTTATACCTGCTTCTTATTGCCTCGTGTACGTTTGCTATGACAAATCGCCATGGAAAATTTCTTCGTAGTTTCAAGTCCAGATTTAAATTGATCGTGCTATACGTATACGGCTCCGTTTGCTGCGTACAGTTTGTAATCGGATCGATGTTGCTTTTGTGGAACCAATCGATGCGGGAAAACACATACGTCTGCTTCTGTATCGACAAGATATGGTATCTTTGATTGTTGACCGGTAATATACAGGCGGTGCGATGCGTTCGGCGAGTAGTTAGTTGCCGCCTCTACTGACTGCCTTGGTCGTTTCCCGATTTCTCAAATTTACAAGGGGGTTGGCAGTTGCGAGCTCCCTGGCCGAATTTGAAATGGAACCAACACGTGTTGAATGTTCGTCCCTTTGACTGGCTTCGGGCTCGTTCGCGGTTTCGGCTGTGTAAACGGGGTCGTGATCAAAATTGTCGTGAAGATCTGGCGTCTTCTTGCTTTCCGAGTTGGGCTTTTAATTGTGCTACCTCGGCTATCACAGCCCTTAAGTCGTCGCTTGTGTTGATTTCGTTGACTGCTGATGCGGTTGTGTTGGCTATGGCGTCGGCTAGTTCTGCAACTTCATCTATTGGTATCTTGGTTTGTGTTGCAAGTATGGCTTGCATGCTGCTTGGAAGTCTTGTGAGCCATAAGGAATGTAGTAACGAGTTTAAGATGGAGGTGCCTGCCAGATGCTGCAGGTGTCGTAGGAATTGCGATGGCTTCCTGTCTCCTAGTTCTTCTCGTTCTAACAACTGCCGTATTCGGTTTTCTTGGCCCACGCTGAGGCGTCGGATGAGTTCGGTTTTCAGCTTGTCGTATTTTCCTCCGCGTTGGCGGTATCGTGGCATTGCGGCCGGCACGTCGCCGGTCGTTCTTAACCTTCTTCTGTCGGCGGGGCTTCCTAGATCATCGGAGGTTTATTTTTCGATGGCCACAGGTCTGGAATTGATCGGGCAAACCATGGTGAGCCTGCCTTTTCTGTTACCCTTTGAGATAGGTCAACGATGGTAAATCCAAGTCTGCCGGTTGGGACGCATGCAGGCCTTTTTAACTACTGCTTGTGACCGGCTTTGTGATAGAACGCCCTCTGTTGCCAGACGCTTTAATCGTACGCCATGCGCGTCGCAATTATTTCGTCATCCTCTGTTGGCGTGGCATATTTTTGATTAGTGGATGTTCTTTATTGAATAAGGTGTCTTCTAGACTAGTCCTTCTGTTGTGTGTAAAATATTAATCAGTGGCGGTTTCAGAGGGGGTAATTGGGTAATTACCCCCCTTAGAATTATACGTACGCTTATTTTTTAATCCTTAAAAATGACTAATATTTTAAACACACAAGTTAAGTGTTGGTGAATCTAATCAGCGATCTGTGACGGTGCATTTTTCCAAAACAGGCAGGCTATGTGCACAAATTAAAGTTAACTGCGCGAGCACCGTTAGAGAGGTATGAATTTCTTCTTTTGCACAGAGGATTCCCTTTTCTAATAATAGTCGACATATTGATACTATTCGCCTCTTTGGTATCGTTTATCGTTACATTGTTTTACATTAAGAGAGCGCGAATCACATATCTTAGTTCAATTTATAATATTTCTTGTCTTACTTGGTCTATATGTAAAAGATAGAAACCGAAACCGACTGACTAATTACCAATTTATTATAATTCAATCAATTATATATAAGGTATTTTTATTTTATTTTAGGAATAGTATATGCATTCTTTTAAATTAATTTAATCCTGATTTTGGTTTTTAGTTAATTAAATTAATTAATAAAAATCGATAATCCACGTTCGATTCATTTGTTCAGAAAATTAAAAAAAAATGACGACTCTTCAACAAATAAAGATGAATCTATGTGAACAGTCAATTTAAATAATCCATCTACATCTGCATCGACATTTACCGAATACAGAGGAGAATTCAGGATCTTCATTATGTTGTTCCCAGCAAGAGAAAAAGGAGCATACAATATGTACATCTAATAACGTTGAAATTTACACTGATACAGTTAAATTTAGTAATGTTAATGTTGACGAAATTTCGAATTTTAAATTGTAAATGAAAACCAAATGATAATTTTGTGTTACCCTATTCTGTACATAAAAAAGGAGGAAAGGATGTTAAATATTACTTGTAAACATTTCAGACAATTTAATTAGTTAATGTTTTCTAATCATTTAAACGGAATCTTTTGCAAATATTGCTTCTTTTTACTATTCAAAAAATTAGTATCTCAGCCAGTATCTCAATTTTCAGGTAAAGATGTTGTTTCGAAGCGTCATAAAAATTCAATTGTTATGGGGAAAATTTTATAAAATTATTGAACGATTTTATAAAATTTTCCATATAAACAATTAAATTTTTATGGTACATCACGTCCTATAAGAAATAAATTAAATATGAAAATACTTCGACAAATTCAAGAAAATAAAAATAGATTAAAACCAATAATCAAAAGAATATTTTTTTTGGGGGAAACCAAATATTCCTTTACGAGAACCATCGACGCTGGTTCTCTCTTAAATACAAAATCTATTACAAACGAGGGCAATTTTCGTGAAATTCTACGTTTCGAATTGCAGCTGGTGACATTACTTGAAAAAATCATTTGGAAAACAGTTAAACATATTTCACAAATGTTTCTTCAAATGTGATAATTCTAATGATGTTACTCATGAGCCTATATTTGAATTGGAACAGATGGATGTTCCGTTATGATGAAAGAATTGAAGAGTAATCACTTTGGTAAATTTGCCTAAATGAAATACGATAACACTTACAAATATTTATTTTGCCGTTCGCAAAAATTGTTTCGACACACTGTGTTTTCTTCAGGCGAAGAAAAGATTTACATTTAAAACTATTTATACTAAGTGTGCGGTGATGAGGTTGGACCGGTGTTAGAATAAGTTCAATAATGGTGAGTTGGACAGGTCCGTTTGATCATTTAATAAATTTCCCGTTCTTTTTCTTTTATTGATTTCCATTGTGTCCAGTGTATCCAGTTTTCTTCCTTTTTCTGCTATATGTAGTATTCTAAAGTCGTTGTTAAATTGGTGGTTTTCTTCTATTAAATAATTAGCGTATGTTGAATTTGTTTTATTATTTTCGTAGTTTTCCTTATGTTCTTTTATTCTATCATTAAATGACCTTCCGGTTTGTCCTACGTAATTCTTGAATTGAAGAGTGCTGAATCCATATTGCAGTCAATCTTTTCCAACCTTTTTAGAACACCATGTTTCAACCATGCTTCAAATTTGTCCATTTCAAAATGTATGCAAGTACAGGCTGCTCGTAATGCCATAGGTACCATTAAAGGAGTAATTTAATTTTTTAATGCCTCGTCCAAAAGATGTGATAAATATGCTTTTCAAACGTTGTGGAGTTATTGGAATTAATCTCGCAATGGGATGATAATCAATAATTTTCTAATAAAGCTAAATTGCTAAAGAATTCGATTTGTACCCCAATTTTCACAGTTACGCTCCGCTTAGAAATACGGCGAAGTACGAAAACTTTGAGTAAATGGATAAATCTTACGCTAATAACTTTATCTTTATGCAATAAGAGGAAAAATACTGTCACACCGTTTAAACAATTTATAATAGAGCAGTCAATATTTTAAACGATTTATAAATTGAAATGACGAAACCTTATCCATTACAAGTGTTGGACTTATTCTTTACAATATGTCTCAGTTATTTTCTTTTACACTTTTTTACCACTGGTGCCTGTCTTGTGCTATATTTCTTTCCATTCCATTCCTATTTCCGCTGCTTGATGTACTTGCTCATTTCAACAAGGTCTTCCTGATTTATTTTTGCCTTGTGTTTTACCTGGTGTATTCTTTTCGTTAATCTATTATCTTTCAATCGGTATATACGACCTAATCATCCTAATTGTCTTTCTTCTATTACTGATTTTATTGGTTTAACATTGAGCTGTTGAGGTGTTTTCTACTTCTATATTTCGTACTCTGTCTCTTCTTGAAATTCCCTCTATCTTTCTTAGGTATCTCAATTCCATTGCATTGGTTTTGCTGTTATTAGTCTCTGTGGTTACTCATGATTCACTCCTATATAGGAGTGAATGTCTTAGAATTCTTTATATACTTCTGTTTTTATAGTTTTTGGAATTTTATTTTTCTCTAAGAATTGTTTCTTTATTGTGCTATGTGTCTAGTTTTTCATCTTTTACTGAATCTCTCTTCCCTGTTTCCTCTATTGTTGATCCCAGGTATTTGAATTGCTTAACTAGCTCTCTTTATTTTCCGTTTAACTCTATTTTGTGATTGCTCCTTTTTGATCATATTATTATTGTTTTTGTTTTGTATATATTTATCTTTCTTAGCTCTTCTTTGTGTATGTCCAGGTTTTTCTTCAGAATCTGCTATTAGTGTTATGTCGTTGGCAATCATTAATATTTGCATTTTTAATAGTTCCATATTTTTATACCCTATCTTTGTGTTCTCACCTCTTTGTTTACTATTTTTTGTTGCTTCGTCTTTAAACGATGCAATTAGTAAAGAGCCTTATATACAACCTTGTTTCTTGTCATTTTTATATAAATTAAATTTTTTGATGTTGATTGCTTTGTATTTATGGAAAAAAAAATTCGATTTTTAAAATTACACTCCGCAAGCCAGTTGGTTGGAAATGCCCTTGATATTAATTTTAGAACCGAAAGTAATTTAGTCCTGGACAAGTATTGATGATTTTAATTATTTCTTCTAAATTGTAATGAGAAGTCTTTGAGGTTGTCCATGATTATTGAATTTAATTCAGTAACGGGTATTGATAAAAGCAGGTTCTTTTTTTGTTAAATGAGACTATTATAACTTTAAATAAGATAACAGAAAGTTTGTTTATATGACACAATTTATTATACTTAGTTACTATTTTAGCTAGTCATTATCAAACTAAAAAAAGAAAATTTAAAATAAAGAATAATAATAATAAGTGTGTGATATAAACAGTTTATTTTATCTTGTTTAAATTATAAAATATGTATCACAAAGTAAAAGCCTCTACAATCAAGTATTTAAGAATATTATTGTCATTCATTGTAACTTTTTTCATTTTTTCACAAATTCCAGCGAGTTTTTAATTAAATATTATGATATGCAAAGCCATCCCTTTTGGTAAGATAGTATTCACAAGACAACACAGTTTTTATTTCGTACAGTACAAGAGCTGATGAATTCATAACTTTGAATTTGAATATTTCTTTATCTACGATTATTGATTTGGTTCCCTTAGCATTGCTAAATAGATTAGAATATTCTGGTGCAGTAGATATGTTAGGAAGCTTATTATCGATTTTTCGGAAATCAACGAAATTTACGTTATACGTTACTGATGTAATATTTGACGATTTTCCATTATGTTGTCAGTCTTTTTATATATGTAATTTATTAAAGACGAAAGTATTAATACATCTGGTAGAAATTCCTTGCGATATTGTAACTTTATTTTTAATGATATGCTTCTATATCATATTTGCATGCGTTTTCTATTTTGAAATTTTTAATTTGTGGTGTTATTAACTGGAAAACAGTTGTTTGTTTTATGCTTTAATGTTTTTCGAGTATAATTATTTTTGGTGGACGTAAGTTTAACTGTATGGCAATCGTTTATAAACCTTAGTATTCGTTATTGTATATTGTAATATTTCTCATTAATGAACGTGTTTGAATACAAATGTATTAAAACATATTTCGTGTTTAAAATTTCCTGGCAAATAATTTAATGCAACTGCTATTTTCACCTGTTCCAGTAAGTGAATATCGGTGTATTAGGTAATTTAAATAACTTCTGTTACATGTATCGTAACGGTGGCTTTAAGTATTGTATGGAAGCATGCACTTGCAGCCAATAAATTATTGCAAATAATGGTCTACATGTACCGTTATTAGAACCAAACATAGACTTAATTAATTATTTTTAGATATTTGTTTTTATATACCAAACCACCCGAGAGAATTATTTCATTTCAATAATGAAATTGGCTCAAATGGTTTAAATAAAAGAAAATTATTACAAATAATTCAAATTGAAGATTTCATAATATACAGCGTAATTAAATATCCTTAAAAATCTATATCTAGACATATCACGGCTTAAATTATCTATATTTTCTTAATTAATGTTTATACCACTTAGTTCAAAATTCAATTTATTTCTTACCTGCTCTTAATTGCAAAATTATATAGCCAACATTCTTATAGATATATCAATTTTAACACTTTTAATTATTTATTAATTTAAATAAATGATTAAAAAAGAAATTTCAACGAGGCCTGAGATGGTAACAATATTATGTTGACGTGAATGTTCAACAATTAATTTATTTAAAGCTAAATTAATCAACGGGGCTTATCTACTTTTATTTGAAGAATATTTCCTGGCTGAAACAATCTTGCCGCGGGGGCGTAGCGAATAAAACGAAGAAGGGTCCTATTTTACATTACGCGAGCCGTCGTCTGCCGCCCACGCAATTTCCTCCCGCCACATAAATAACTTGGCGCTTATGGAGAAGCAGCGACGTCGTACATTCGCCGGATGAATTTTTAAAATGCCTCCACAAGTCCCCTAACAGATTCCAACATTGTCGTTTATAATACAAGAAAATTATACAGATGGCTGGATTTCAGAAATTTGATTATGTTCATAAAACGAACGACGGAAATGCAAACTGTGTACATTCCAGTGTTACCACAACAAAATCTGACTTTTATGCTAACACCATGCCATTTAACACGTTCAATAGTCTTAAGATTAAAACTCAGACGCAATAAAATAATTCAGAGTTAGGTACAAACTAAATCTGATAAAATAATGTTTTTCCAATATTCATTTTACCCGTCGTTTAATCATTAAATTGTAGTAGTATTTCCTATAGTAAATACTTGTTTCAATACTTTTTTTATTCGAACTGAATTCTCAAATTAGAAGTAGTTAACATCTTGCTATTGTCTATTATTTTATTTTAATTTGTCTGATACGTGTTAAGAAAATTATAGAACACATACAACAAGTAGGTAACGAATGCCAAATTTATTTCTTGTATCAGCTTTCTACCAAATTTAGTTATGCTAATTTAATATTACCCAAAGGTTTGTAACATACATCCATATTTTCATAATGATGAATGAAATTAAAATTTAATATACGCAGCATTCATACGGCAGGGATTATCTGATTATCGATTAGCGGCCGGTTTGTATTTAGCTCGGAGGGTTGCTTAACAAGGGAGGTTTAATCGGTGACACCTCTGATATCCGTACAAATGACGGACGACAAATGATGGATGTCATTACGGACAGAATCGTGTCGTCCGACGGACCCGAATTATGTTCAGAATCGTTAACAGCGGTAAGCATAAGGACAAAAGTTAGTCCATAAAATAAATCATTAATTTTCGTCAATCCTAAATTCATTTTATATAGGTTGATAAGGATAATTGATCACAGCAATATTTATTAGTTAAATTTTTTCTTAAATACTGATGTATATTGTATATTCTAATAGAGGGTTATGGGTTAATAAGAATAATACTTGTTTAATAAAATTACAATCCTTTGAATTAAGTGAAACATGGTTATATCAAAAAAATGTAATTAATTGAAGAAGTTCTAAAACTAATTTTTCAATAGAGTTTAATAATTTTCTGATATGATGAAGGTATAAAGCAGAAATTTTTAAACAAAAGGTAAACAAGTAAATATACACGCTTATTTATATATGTTTATCAACATTTCTATGTAATCTTATGAATAATATAAGCTTACGGATCAAATATTTTGATTTAGTTTTATTTTAATATAAACCGATTTTGTTTATTTCTATTATTTACATTTAGAAATGTTTATTTTATTTTACAGTCACTTTAGTCTATATTTTTTTAAAAATATTATTGACCTTATATAAAATATACCCAAACTCAAACTCAAAATAAATTAATTATTGGTATAGTAGACATATTGCTAGTGCCGGTATGGATACAAGCATATTTATATCTGCGGAGAGGCGCCAATGGATTTATATCGGAAGGTGTAGTCCAGTTTCAACTGTAGACTCGGTCCTGGACTATGTTCATAATGTTCTGGATATAAAAGACTTGCTTTGAACTTATGAGAAATGAAACATCTGTTTCTACAAATTAGGTGTTAAAGAATCACTTGTTAGGACATTGTTAGACTCTACTTTATGGCCTGCTGGTCTTGCTGTCAAATAATTTTTTCCAAGGCGGGTTAATAAACCACCCATGACAGGAAATTTCTCCAAGGCGATACCACCAAAACCAAATGTCTGAACAATTTTACTATCTACTATCAAAACGTGAGAGGGCTTAGAAACTAAATTAAGTGATTTTTATTGTTCGGTACTTACAGAGACTTGGTTGGAGCCGGGGATTTCTAACTCTGAGATTTTTGATAGTAGATATAGTGTATATCGTACAGATCGTTCTTCGATAAATAGTTCTAAACTTCGTGGTGGTGGTGTCCTCATCGCTGTAATGAACACATTTAAATAATTTCCCGTTATTACAAATTCCAATGCGGAGGAAGTTTGGGTAAAGGTATTTGTCAATAATGACCAATATGTTTTACATACCACCAAGCTCAGGAGTTGAGGTTTATCAATCACATTTGCATTCTCTATCAGAAATCTCTGATGGCAATAGTGAATCAAATATCATAGTGATGGGTGATTTCAATATGCCTGACCTTCAATGGAAGGAAGTTGATGACTTCGAGGGACTGTTTCCAGTTAACGCTAGAAGTAGCTCAAGTGCTAAAAGTGCAAGTGAAAGTGTTGTGTGTGATGGTTATGCGCTGTATGGTCTTTCTCAATATAACAATATTATAAACGATAAAGGCGGTATATTGGATTTGTGTTTCTCAAGGAACTCGGTTGAAACCATTTCAAAATGTGATCCCTTAATTACTTGCGATACATATCATCCCTCTCTTAATATTGTTTATTCAAATATTACCACCGACTACGTAACATCAGATTTTACTGTTGTATATGATTTTAAACATGCTCCTTATTCTCTTATTAATAACTACTTTTTATCAATTAATTGGAATTAGGTATTTTTAGATATAACGGATGTTGATACTACTACACATTTATTTTCAATATTCTGTTTGATTGTTTTGAACAATTTGTTCCATCAAAAGTTATATATGAACCTAAATTTCCTCATTGGTTTAGTTCTGAACTTCGACATCTTGTACGTCAAAAACGTGAAGCTCATAAAAGATTTAAAGTATCAAATCTACAAACTGATTATAAAGAATTTTCAGATATTAGGAAAGCATGTCGAGCTCTTACTAAACCCTGTTATCACAACTACATTACAGAAGCAGAGGAATCTATACTTGGAAATCCAAGTTATTTCTGGAAATTTGTCAAATCTAAATTTGCAATATATTTCTCATCAGTATATAATAAAAAACGTCCAACTTCATGTCAAAAACACATAGCTCGTGGATCAAGGATAAGGAGGGATGTTACGTGGCCATAAAATTCGGAGCTAGGTTCAGGCACTTCCGCTTCCGGTAACCAAGGTGGAGGTATAGGCTGGATTAAGATCGCGGAGATTATCACAGTCGCCTGCTACGATCAATAAACGCGTCCGGTGTGGAGTGGCAGGATTAGCTGAAATGCTTCTCTATAATCGTTCGGGGGGTGGGCTACCCAGCGATGATAGGAGGCAACTTTAATGCCCCGCACTGGAAATTATCCAGGGCCGACGCCCGGATGGTACCTTTATTAGACACGATGCATCGAACTAGAGTTGGTGGCGGCCAACGTGGGAAACGTCGCCACGTTCGTTCGTGGTAGCTCGACATCGATAATCGACCTTACGATAGTCACCGCGGAGCTTCTCCTAAGGGTTACGTAATGGAGAGTTAACGATTCCATGATTTCACTCAGCGATCACAGACATATTGAATTTGAGGTAGTCAGCGAAGCCAATATTATCGCCCTTGTCCTTCCGAGTCATGCTAGCCTAGAATCTGGAACAGGCCGACTGGGACTCCTTTCGTGCTTCCATGTTTTTATTTTTTTTATTTATTTACAATTCACCACTAGTGTACTCTACATCCGTCCTCTTCTTCCACCCCCGATTTTGCGCATGGTTGATTTGCTTCTTTTTCATTCCTCTTCCTTCCGATGTTCTTTGCATCTTCGGTTGATTGCCACCAATGGCTACTCGATCCACCATTGGTTTACCTGGCATGTTTATTTCCGCGTTTATTTGGCCGCTACCTTAATACTATTTTTGTCGCCGATTTTTATTTGAAGTGAGCCCGTGCGTACAGCAATCCATACAAGAGCACGTAATTTAGCCCGGTCTGAGTTTATCTATTCCGCGAACGATTTCAAAACTTTCCAAAATGCGTGTTCCCTTCTTAAATTTACCAACTCATTTATATTATCGGGCCACTTTAACCCAGCCATAACTAGTTTTCCGTTGTTCCTGTGTAAGTGAACATGAAAACATTATGTGTTCCTTGCTATCTATCCCACCTCCACATTCGCAATTTTCTGTATCTGTTTTTCTTATCAATTTTAAGAATTTATTAAAATTTCCGTGCCCTGTCATTATCTGTGTCATTTCCGTGGTTATTATAACTGTAACGTCTTGTTTTTCATATATTGTCCTGAGAAAATTGATTGTAGTCCTTCCCTTAGTCGTTTTTATCCACGTATAGTTTCACCTAGTTTGTATGTCCTTCTGAATTAAATTTTTCGCTCCTGCGGCTTCCTTCGCGAGTTCATCTGCTCTTTCGTTCTCTAGAGTCCCTACATTTGGCCTAAAAGCGTGTTTCCATGTTAGGCTTCAGGCCACCCAGTGTAGACCCAAATACCTTAACTGAATATGTCTCGACGCCAGGACTTGCAGCGTGCAATGTGGCCATCCCAACAAAGCGTCACGGGCTCCGAAAGAAAATGGTAATCGGAAAAGGTCCCAGAAGTACGTTGCAAGGCAATCTGGCAAATAAACAGGCCAAGGAAGCGGCTTGGAAGAGGCTTCTGGCAGCAATGGATGAGGACCGATGAAGCAAAACGTATCACATAATAGTGTGGTAGCTGGGCCAGACACGTACCGTGGTGCCGCCCGTCAGATTTATGAATCTTAAGAAGTCCATACATTTTAGGAGGACATGGATTCATTGGAGCAGAAATTGTTTTTGTTTTGTTGTTGTGGTGGCAGGCTAATTATCAAGGGCTCTTTAAAATTATTTAACAAGTTTTTGTCGGATTAGTATTTAGAGGTTTGAATTTAATCTCATTGATAAATTTACTTACTTTATGTTTATGATAATATTATTCGGAATAGAAATAATGGTATTTCCTTTTTCGACATTTGTAAAGGTTACTTTGCTTTCTACTGATTTATTTTTAATGTAAATTACAGGTGATGTATGATGTTTATATAACAAAGAGGTTTCTGAAGCTGTAAATTCTACGTTGGTAATTTGTCATCAAAAACGCATCCCCGACAATAGCCTTCTATAACAAGTGACTGAAAGCGGTTTTACCCACAATGTACAAGAACTTTGCCTGTTAGATCCCGAAGGCAAGCTACTGGAGAGGCGGAAGCAGCAGCCGGTTCTGCCGCCAGGTAATATAGGCGCTCTATCAGATGGGAATAGAAGTTTGCTGATGGGTATAGCACGTTTCAAAATCGTCTGCGCAGCGTTTTGAGGTCCCGGGCCATTAGAATCGCGCGGGGCTACCGGAGCATATCGACCAAGGCAGCAAAGGTGATGGCATCGACTCATTCTTGAGAGGTAAGCCTAAAACAACGCCGAGGCCCGGGTGTCCTCCCGGTGACAGGTAAGGTGTAACGAGAGGCAACTGGATTCCTCGTCTCATTCAAATGTTGGAAGTATGGTTGACAAGATGGCACGGCGATATGAACTACCAAATCCTCTCAGGCTACGGTTGCTTCATAGCCTACTGAAGCCGCATAGGGAAGGGTGGCCAGGCGAACTACGAGTGCTGCCCGGAGAGCAGGGATGACGCCGAACACATCCTCTTCTACTGCCCCAGTAAATAATGATTACATTTTAGTATGCGATTTGAAAACCAATTTGTTGTATTTTCAAGCAGTATAAATACCATTTAACATAACACAATCTATTCAATTGTTTTTTTTTTTTTTAAAGTAAGTGAATCGATTCATTAGACGTCGCAAAGCAGTGGCCGAAAGATGGAAAAGGAAAGCGAGGAATATCGCTATGGTTTACTGTTTTACTTCAAACAAGGAGAAAACGCAACGCAAGCTTATTAAAAGTTATGTGCTGGGATGCCAGTGCCAGAATTGGTGTGCCAAATTCAATTTCGGTAATTTCAATGCCAAAGATGTACCACGTTCAGAAAGGCCAGTTGAAGCCGAAGACGACGATAAAATAAAGGCATTAATCGAAGAAAACTGTTACACGACTCGATAGGTGGTAGAAATATTAAATATTTTCAAATGACCGTGAAATATGTTTGGTTATAAAAAATAAAATTTCACATATGTTACGACTCAGTGTAATTAAGGATTTAGGTCGTATTAATCTTAATGCGTTATTTCTGTGAAAAATCGCTTTTATTTAAGGGCAATTATATCTATTTGAACTGTATTTTGTATAACCCTTTACTTACTTTTAACAGATCTAATGAATATAACAAGTAAATCGTGATGATAAACAAGATAGTAATAATTTTATAACAATTATAAATATTATGAGTTCACTTCTTTTGTTTCCTATAATATGAAATATTACGACGGCCAATGAAAGTAAGAACGGTTTAAGTGGTTTAGTATGTGTTTGACAAGATAGAGAAACATATAATTACTTCAATTTAAAAAATTGCAAATACATTAATTGGCTTATTCTTTTTACCGATTAAGCGAATTTTAAAAACGAAATAAGGAATTTTCAAATTAACCAGTATGAGCTGAAAAAAATCCACATGAGAAACTTAAATATCGTTTTTAACATCGTTGTAGACAACTGGCTAATTGGATCGATATATCTACCAGCAAGACTCACGAACTAGGTATATCTCAACTTTTTCGAAGAAACTTTACCTCAGTTTCTGAAGGATATTCCATTGGCAACAAGAAATGGAATGTGGTTTTTGCACGAAGGTTCATCAGCTCAATTTTGTGTGGTTGCTCGTGAGTTTTCTTTGTTTCCTATGGAGCTATCTAAAGCCATTAGTTTACACAACTATAGTGGAAAATGTGGAAAACTTGCGAATTTTGATAATTGCTGCGTGAAATACAATAAGAAACGACCGCGGTGTTTTTGAGTCAATGGGGAGAAAATTACATTATTTTATCCTAGCTGCGGGTCATTTTCAGCAGTTTCTGTATATTAAGAAACTTTACATGTAGGTAATAAAATGTTGTTATTGTCGTAAATTTTGTTTGTCTTATATCTTCGAAACAAAGCGGGTGTTCAAAAATCACCAAAAAAACAAAATATTCTTAGAATCGTCCAGGAATAAACACTCTCTGTAATTGTCTAGTGGGCAGAAAATATGAAAAAAAATAGAAGACAGAAATTAAATAGAAGAAATAGCTGCAAACTAGACAAAAGCAGGACTACAAAAATCACAAAGAAGAAAGAAGCTTAACTACAAATTAATAAAAGCTATACAAAGATTATGAATAAATTTTGGAAATAAAATAAAAGAGAATTCAAAAAAAAAACAAAACCTGTTTTAGGGAACAATAAAGCAATAAAAACAGAAAAAATAATGAACATTAAAGAAAATATGAAAACATAATTACGAAGTATTGGATTGATGAGGCTTTTACTTGGTGAAATTCCATTATATAGGTAATAAATAAAACACTTGGGTTTTGAGAATTTACACAATTTAATGTCGATGCACTGCGACAATTGTTTCGCCACACAGTGGCTTCATCAGGCAGATGATAAATGGATATAATGAACTACAATAAGTACTTATTTAAGTAATTATTGTAGTTCATTATATCCATTTATCATCTGCCTGATGAAGCCACTGTGTGGCGAAACAATTGTCGCAGTGCATCGACATTAAATTGTGTAAATTCTCAAAACCCAAGTGTTTTATTTATCACCTATATAATTACGAAGACAAAATTATGGAAAGATGGCAACAATATTTTGAAGATCTAACCGATCAAGAAATAGAAAAGGGCAAAATAGAAGAAAGAAAAGAAGAGCCACAAAAGAAACAATATGACAGTGATATAAAAGATAAAAGAGGATGAATTAATAGAAACAATAAAATAAAAATGGAAATATTATCAGAAAGGAGATAAAATAAATTGTGATAATTCTAAAGGCATGACAATAACAAGTAAATTATTATAAGAATTTTAGAAGAAACAGTTGCGAGTCAATAGAGAATAGATTCCAAAGAAAAAGAAATATACAAGGACAGATATTATAATAAAGTAAGCATGAAACTAAGAAATTAAAACAGAAAAATATACGTATTGTAATCTTTCATTCACCTGAAGAAGCAATAAATTTGCGAAACAATTTTTGTGAAAATAAACTTACTTTTTTGAAAATCACAGAGATATTTATAAACAAATTATACAAATAAATACACATAAGTATTGTAAATATAAAAAAAAACATTTGATAGGATAACAAAAGAAGAAAACATGTATTCCAATAACATTTGAAGCAAATAAAAGATTAAAACATAAATGCTTGCTTAAGTCATTGCAATTTGCGCTAATAATAGACAGATAATGTAAATTGCAAAACAAAAGAATGGAGCAGTAAAAACGGATAAAAGAAAATGGAGTTAATACAGCTGATTATTTGCAGATGACATGTTGTACAGGCAGAAACAGACGAAGACTTTTAACACAATATGAACATAATAAATAATTAATTGACTAAGATTAACGTACAAATAAATCTTGAGAAAACATTCAGCAGCAAATTACGGATACTAATAGAAAAACAAAAAACAGAGTATAACAATGATAATTGCACAGAAAAAAGAATCCGCATGAAGTGTAGAACGAAAGGAAGGAACGAAATTAGAACAAGTGGAACACTACAGTCAAATTATTTAACATATCGAAAAGCACTTTTATTGGTAATAAAATAGCAAACATTACGAAAAGAGAAATCGTTAAAAAAATATAGGACCTCCTTGACATACAACAGCAAATCATGAACACTGACAGAAAAGCAAAAACAGAGAATAAGGAGAATATGGATTTGAGGTTACTCAAAAAAATAGGAACTAAAACAAAAGAGATAAGATACGGAACGAGACATACAAACCTAGAAATAAAATCAGTAAAGAATAAATATTGGTGGGATATGTGAAATGTTTTGGGCCTATAAGTAAATTGTGAGATGAAACACCAAGAGAATACATGAAGTACGTGTGATAGGAAAAAACAACAGAGGAAGACCAAGAAAGAACTGGAGCAGCCCAATAAGAAAAGAAAGACAATGAAAAGAGAATACATAAGAAAAAGTCAAGCAGATTAATTAAGATAGGAAGAAATGGAGAAAATACTACCACTAAAACAAAGAAAAAGGAAAAATTAATGGTTCTTTCTAAAATTACATTACACATTACACCAAAAGATAGAAGAGCAAATGATTGAATTATTTATTCAATAATTTTAGATCCATAAATTACATTGGGGTTGAAGGAAAAGTTGTTGCATAAACGAACCTAAAGATAATGCGCTATTGTTATTCAAGAGACAATCCGGTAATTACTGATTCAGCTAATTTAAATACCATTAATATTATATTAATATAATTTTGTGATGTTTTTTTCTTTTTGATCGATAGTCGTTCTCGGCTATTATCACCTCAATTTGTACGTATTTTAGAATTTTATCCTTAGATTTAGTTTTGTTTTTTGAGGGGAGACCTGAAAAGGTTTTGACTAGAAATTATTATTTAGTTTATAAATATTTTTCTATAAAATATGACAATTTTTACTATAAAGAGAATGATTCCGACCGTTATTACGTGATAATCCATACTTGCACTGAATTGGAAAATTGTTTTAACCACAAATATTTTTGTACATTTTTAAATATAATTTAAAGAAGTAATAAAACTGAACAACTTTACGGTGAATTCATTTTTCACTTAATCCGTGGTAGAACATTTTTGTATTAATTATGTTATGTTGTCAATTAATTAATTAAGAATCTAATAAACCGCGTTGACTAAAAAGTTAACTTAGTCATTTACAAATTATAATATAATCTAGAGTGAAAATGTTTTCGGTAAATTATGGCAAAGTTGACTGATAGTCACATAACCATAAACAGAAACATTTTATTCGTCATTGAAGTAAGTTACCTACTATAACGTACTTTTTAATTAAACATTTTGTGATTTAATTATAATCTGTCGCAGCAGTTCTTTTATTTTATTACATTTTTTTAAGATATCAAATTTATAGTAATCTATTTTAATTATCTCTTTTTTAGTTAATTCCTGATATATAAGTCACTATAACATTTATAAAACTTTATTTTATAAGCGGGTATTTATTATGCATACCTTGAAATAAATATTTTTTAGTTATAAGGTATAGTTTTGAATCACTTTAAAAAAGGAATGTTCAATTTTATTCCACTGTTATGCTATATAGGCAACGATACGATCATGAAAGGATTATCGGTTCCGTCCGTTAAATCATTATAAACAATACTAAATGAAGACCAATTCTATGCATAGGCAGCGACATCGAATCTATTCTATTTTATGTAACCAGATTGATTTAGTTACTTAATTAAAATTACTAAGGTAAATTGTAACTTAATTTTATGACGAAGAAACATTGTATATTGAGAAAGTAAAAATAATAAAAACATAAATGTTCAGCTTATTTTCGTATGTTCTACATAATCTTCTTTTGTCCTCATTCGTTGCAGTGTCATTTTTTCTTTTCTTTAAAAAAACTTGCAGATAGCAATTTTTTTTTGAAAATTAACGAGTAGCCTTTAAACCCCTTGGAAAATTATCAAACATAATTATAATATAAATAATAAAAGATAAAATCGATCTTTCAAAAGCCGGCGTGGATGAAATCCGTTGTATAGAATGCAATAGCGTGTATGTGGGTCAAGTTTATCTACTCGACAGTCTAAACATTTTTTGTGCGCAAAATCAAACATCAATTTCCAGGTATAAACAATCTCAAAATCTTGCAAAACAAAGTCATAACCCGTTATTAAATCTTCATAAGGAGCAGACTAAATTAATCTTTTCCCACTATTTAATCTCATACAGTCATTTAGAGATAATCCTCAAACTACTAGCTATAGGTATATATCCTCACGCCAAAATAGTTAGTATAAATTCAAAACATCACCACTTTGTGTTTTACTTGATAATGACGATAAAACGTCGAAACTTGTTATATAACATTTATACAATATGCATGTATGGTTTAGATATAGCTAACTTTTCACCTAAGTATTACACTAATTAGTTAATACCTTGGTTGGAACCTTAAATTTATTATTATTAAATTGCCACATGATAATCAAAATATATTTTTTTTAAATTAATATTAACTTACATTTTTAAGTGTGTACCGTTCTGTTACTTCATCAATAACCTTCAATATTAACAAAGGTCCGCAAGGCAATTTCGATGTATTTATTGATGCTATAAATCAGATAATTTATTGCAAATAAATCTTATTTATTTTTACATGATTTTTATATCGCAGGCTAAGGAAGGTTGCCGCTTCAATGAGTTTTATTTGTACCATTCAATTAAGATCCCAATTTTGCAAGGAAACGAGTTCTAATAATATATTAATAAATTTGAATCACAAATATCTAAAAGTAGATCTATATTAATGTTCTTCTCAGATTATTGTGTTTTATTATAATGTGTTACATTTAAAGTTGGTCGGTTTTTTTTATAGTTTTTCTTAAAAAGAAGATTGACAATAAATCTATTATGTTGAACCATATAAATTATTCTAGTTTACTAAGGAATTTAAAATACAACTTCTAATATTACTGATAGCCAGTGAATAAGAAGAAGAGAAGCAGCATAATAAGTGTTATGTCATATTATTATAGTTGTAATACTATCTTCAATAAAGTTATTTATTTCTGTCTATCTCTAAAATATTGTTGATAAATGTTAAAATAAAATCAGAGTCGTTAACACCTGTATGATTTTATTTTTGCCAATATCAAAATTGTTATTGCATTAAAATTAGGATGTAGTAAAGTAATTAGGAAGGGTAAATTTTTGTATTTTATAGAAATTTTTCATGCTAATTCCTTAATTTTTAAGAGATAATTCTGAAATTATTAATTTAGAAAATCAATTAACATTTTGAAAAGTCCAAAAGAAGGATAGTAATTTAGAAAATAAAGGTATTTTAAATATTATTTATGGTCCAGATAGAGGGGTTTTAAGTGTATTATGCAGGCTAAGCATAATATACTTAAATAAATGTCTTAAATAAAGTCAATGTGGTTTTAAATTTTTTTAAAGTAGTTAGAAATGCGCGTAATATAGTGATCAAATTAAATGTTTAGAGGATTCGAATAAAAATGATGGAGATTATACATTACATAACACAAATTCAATAAATGAAAGGAAATGAAAGCCTTACATAGGAGATAAAAGATAACTTGATGCTGCGTTTTACTTTTAGAAATTGTTATATTATTAGAAAAGATACATTGATAATTATTAAATAAAATCATTTCACATCTTGTTCCAAATTTCGTAAATCAGTGCATTTATCCTGTATTAGGATTACGTCTCTGCATAATTCAAGATTGAAATCAATAAATCCAACTTGGCATCTGTTTAAAATCTTGATTTATAGCTCTCAGGTATTTTTGTCGCAGAATTTAAATTTATAAAAAAATCAGAGAAAATCGAAGAATTTTGCGATACCTGAGTCGTGTGCCAAATCTTATAATTCGATTCTATTATTTAATTACGACATCATTCAAACAACGAATGGAAGAGCATCAAAAATGTTTCATACAAAAGAAGACATCAGGAACATACTCCATTTTTTGTTTTGTTGTTTTGTAGCCGGGAGGTGGAAATTCTTTTACAGAAGAGTGTGGTACTCCCCAAAACAGGTATACCCACTAAAAACACCTTCCCATTTCGCCCTACCACCCCGCGGAACCGCCGTCGGCATTTCTTGAGTTTGTATGTGTTTGTGTGAGAGTGTGTGTATGTGTGTTTATGTGCATGTGTATTTGCACAGTTGTGTGTGTGTGTGTGTGCAGTGTACGGCTCGGGTACGTGGGGTTGTTATTCCCAAGTGGCTGTGCACGTCAGCCACCCCTGGAGGATACTATTAGGTTATCAAGTATAAAATAGAGCAAACTTCATATTATTTATTTCAATCACACACAACCTCATTTACCCGTCGTATTTTGACATAATTTGTTTTTCGTCTGAAGGTACATCTTTTCCTCTTTCTAAGGCATATTTCAGTTAGAAAAAATTTGCAATAGCTTTTAATTGCGACCATGGAGCTTAGCGAAACTCTTGTGTTGATGAAATATAAGTTCCAGCGTGAAGCAAAAACACGGTTGGCAGTAGCTAATACCAATAGTGTGTTCGGAATTTAAGTGGCTACAAGCGCGACAATAGCTCGTTGGTTTAAAAAAATTCGTTCGGGAGATTTTGACCTATCTATTGAACCACGTGGTCGACCCAGGACTCAGGTGGATAATGACGTCCTGAAAGCCACTGTGAAAGCGAATCCTAACCAAAGTGCACATGAATTATTATTAATGTACAATGTATCAAAGAAAACAATCTTAACTCATTTGGCACAAATTGGTAAAGTGAAAAAGCTCGATAAGTGAATTCCGCATGAATTGACTGATGCACAGAATGAACAAAGACTCGACGCATGTCTTTCTCTTCTTTCTTGCAATAAATCCGAATCATTTTTAATCGAATTGTTACATGTGATGAAAAATAGATCATGAACGATAATTGTAAGCATATATCGCAATGGTTGGACAAAGATGAATGTCCGAAACGAGACATTCACCATAAGAAGCTGATAGTCACTGTTTGGTGGTCTGGCTTAGATGTCATTTACCATAGCTTTATGGAACCTGGCCAATCGATCACGACGGATGTTTACTGTTATCATCTAGACGAAATGATGAGAAATCTTGCTATTAAACAGCCAAAATTAGTTAATCGGATGACTTTAATCCTGCTGCATGACAACGCTCGACGACATGCCGCACGAATGATCGTTCAAAGCTACATGAGTTGGAGTTGCAAACTCTGCGTCAGCCACCGTACTCGCCAGGCCTTGTCCCCCACTATCATTTCTTTCAAAATTTAAATAACTTTTTATCTGAAAAAAAAATCAATTCCACACAGGCTGTCTAAATGGCGTTTCAAGAGTTCATCGACTCCTGTGATCCAGGCTTCTGCAGCAAAGGGAAAAATGAGATACCTCTAAAACGGAAAAAGTGTATCGATAATATGATTAAAAATGAAATTATTATTATCAACAGGATTGATCGAACTCGCCTCTTATGTTCATCTCAGTCAAAACTGTGAAAGTATATATTTCACCTGAAGAAGCCACAGTGTGGCGAAGCATTTGTACTAACTTCAATAAAAATTTGAATATGAGTTCTCTACGACAATAAGTAAATGTGTAATATCTGATCAGCAGCATGAGTATTATTAGACTAGATCAATAACAAATGACTTGTTTATATGCAATAATCATAAATCAAAGGCTTTGTTTAAAAAAATTAAAGTAGTCTCTGTCTATACATTAAAGTTTCATGGTTTTATTTTGCTTTCTATTGTCGTTTGCTCTAGTGTGCCTCAAGAGTCTCATTTAGGGCCCATTTTGTTACCATTATTTGTTAAAGATATTGGTATATCTTTTCGTGGCCCTTACTTATTATTTACCGATGAGGGCAGAGAGGTCCGCTGCACGTAGGCCCCAGTGGACCCTTAGTATGTCCTTCCATTTGAGTCTCATTTTTTTGCTACAGTCGAGCCAACCAAGGCATTGACAAAGGACAGGCCCGCAGCAAAAAGGACTCTTAGGATGTCTGATGACTGTAGACATCCCTGTCCCATTGTGGATTCACATAAGTTGGATAGGATCGAGCAGTCCAGAAGTACATTCTCGGCGGTTTCCTCATCCTCTTCCTCTGCAGGTAGAACTAGTCATAGTCTGTTCGGTTGCGATCTTAAATTGCAGTATTTTGAGACCCTATAGTCCGGTTGCTCCTCGTGGATCGGGATGATGTATTTTTCAATAGAGTAATCAAGTTCTGCAGGGAGGGCGGTATTGAGAGGTCCGGCCCACATATTGTTCGTCCGGATGCCTTCATTGCCAAACCATCTGATATTTGGTTACTTCTGCTGTTGTTGCATTCTTTCACTGATTATAGTTTCACCGCAATGTCACAAGCCACTTATTCCAAGTCTTCGCAACATTCCATCGTTAATGCTTAGGTAATTTTACAGCTAGCAATAAACGAAATTGTTGCTCTGCTATCCGTTATGATGTGTATGTTTTTCCCTTGATCTTCTTGTTAGAGATTACCTTTGCTGAATATAGTATACCCACGAGTTCCACCTTTGTTGATATGCTCATTGTCTTACCTAGTACAGTACTTTTTTTAGGGACAGGTTTTTAAAATACACCTGTTTTTTTTCAACGACTCATCAGTGTATATACAGGGTGACTGACGAAAAACCTTTGGTGCTGTATCTCACTTATTTTTTATCCGATTTTAATAAATAAAACATTAAATTAAACCATTTTTAAAAGACTTTAATAGGATCTGAACTGTTATTTTTTCTCGAACCCAGTTTTTGACAAAGTACGATCAACATTTTTTTTTTAAATTGCACTGTATATATATTTTTATTGATTCGCAAGGAGATTTTTTTTCTGAATATAAAAATGTAGACAAATTTATCCATACATCAAACTTAAGTCGAGAAATTGAGGATTAAAAAAATAAATAAAAAGTCAAGTATCCATTGTAAACAATATACAGACCCTATTTTAAATGTCAAAAATGACAGTGACAGCCATTGATACAATACTGCAACGATTTTTAATTATTTCATAATTAAAATGTTGCAATATTTCAAACACTGTACTAGAATTTTGTGCTTCTACAGAAATCGTTTTCCAGTTTTTGAAATCTTGCAACATTTTTATTATGAAATTATTAAAAATCATTGCAGTATTGTACCAATGACTGACACTGTCACTTTTGACATTTGGAATAGGCTCTGTACATTGTTTACTATGGGTATTTGATTTTTAATTTTTTTTAATCGTCAATTTCTCGACTTTGGTTTGATGAATGGATAAAATCGTTTACAAATTTAGATTCAGAAAAAAATCTTCTTGCGGATCAGTACAAAATATATATACAGTGCAATTTGGAAAAAAAAGTTGATCGTCTTTTGTCAAAAACTGGATGCAAGAAAAAATATCAGTACAGTTCATATTAGTCTTTTAAAAATCATTTAATTTGATGTTTTATTTATTCAAATCGGATCAAAAATAAGCGAGATACAGCACCAAAGGTTTTTCGTCAGTCACCCTGTATGAACTTCTTTGTGTTTGCTCCCAACTCCTGAATCTTTATATCTCAGATATATTGAAGCTTCCTAGTAAATATATACTTTCAAGGGATGTTGTCCACCGGCATCATAAACTTTAGATTTCTTTTCCTAAAATC
Source organism: Ontholestes murinus (assembly GCA_963969525.1). NCBI lineage: Eukaryota > Metazoa > Arthropoda > Insecta > Coleoptera > Staphylinidae > Ontholestes > Ontholestes murinus. The sequence goes on along the minus strand of OZ018392.1, from coordinate 49,590,990 downwards.
ATCTTTTCAGCAAAAGAAATTCCGAATTTATGATGATGCACACCTTCACCGTTGCTTACGAGCCAAAGGTACAGCAGGGCTTCCACAGTCGCTGTTGGTGTTGTTCTCATAGCTTCTGTCGCGCTCAAGAGAGTGCTTCGATGGACGTGATATAGAAACCCTACGGCTGTTTTCGTGTCCTTTTTAGCCACCATATTACTGAGGTATATGCCAATATAATCATAGAGAGCGTACTAATTCTAATAAGAAAACACACACCAAACAAATCAATTTAAATCCAGCTACAGATGAGTTTATAGAGGTAATATCGAGACGGCAAAAAACCAAAACTAAAAATTCCAAGATAATTTTCGGACTTAATGATGACAACAAGACCATAAAAGCAGTCGAGCAAAAAGCTTGGTTTCATGTTGCGCGCTACCCGCCCGAAATGTCAGCTGAACAACTACATTCCATGTTAAGTAGTAGGTTCAGAGTGGAGATAGTGTGTGAGAAAATAACTCCGAAATTAACACAAAACCCGACTTATTCTAGTTTCAAAGTAGGAGCACCATTTTCATCTAAAGAAAAATTTGAAGACGCCAACTCTTGGGAAAGGGGAGTTGCCATCTCAAGGTATAATTTTTTCACAATGTGCAAAGCCTAACGAACAGTATCAATGAACTAAAAGCATTAATAAGTACTCTTTTGGACGTTCACATTATATGCATTAGTGAACACTAGCAAACAGCGGATCAACTTCAATGCTTTAACATACCAAATTTCGATCTAATTGCTTATTTTTGTAGATCTAGAAACGAACACGGAGGAGTTGCCATTTATTGTAAAAGTTATATCCCCGCCCTATCAGTAAACATAATAAATAACTTATCAGTATATAAAATCTTTGAGTGTGTAGGAGTGGAGATACGACTTTCTAAAATAACAATACATGTAGTATGTATTTATAGACCTCCACAGAGCGATATTAACACCTTTCTTGATATCCTTTATAAAATAGTAGGAATTCTAGTGGAGAAGGGTAGTGCTTTTTTTCATTGCTGGAGACTTCAATATTAATATTTAAAAAAAAACGAATGATTGTTTTCAGTTTGTAAATCTTCTCACATCTTATAATGTTAATTTATGTATTAATGAGGCCACAGGGACGCACCATAGAGGTTCTATATCTTGCCTGGATAATGTAATTACAAATATGAACACTAGTATATCCACAAAAGTAATAAAAACCTGCTTGTCTGATCATAGTGCTCAATTAATCATAGAAATGTACATAGACCTACACCATTTATCTATAAAAGGTTAGTAAATAGCACCTTATTAAAACAGTTCTGTGATTTACACGGTAGAATAGAAAATAGAAAAAACACGAAAATATATTCGTAAAATCTACAACAAATGAGTCTTATTAAGACTACAAGAACAAATCACTTTTGAAACAACTACTTCTCTAGCTAATACTTCGACAGACATTGAATAATACAAAAGTAATTTGCGTGTTACAAAATAGCAAGGCTATCAAAGCAACACTAGTTTGAACGTATTTCTTTCTGTAAAATGAACTAAAAATGATTGAATGTACGTTAAAATAGTTTGTGAGTGACTATACTATGGTAATTTGGAAAAAGAAATGAATTTAGATTGATGTAATTAAAAATAAATTAGCAAAAGCAATTAAATAATTCAATACCCTCAGTCGATTATATTTCATTATAGTGTCAGTTGCCGTGCATATCTGAGTAAGTTATTTATTTTTCATTATATTTATTTTAGTAAACGTTTTTATTTATGTTTAAAATCAATTTTATAATAAAGCTGTACTGAAGAGATTGAAATATCGAAACACGTGTCTACAGATGGTTATAAAATTGAGTATTGAATTATTTAATTGCTTTTGCTAATTTATTTTTAATTACATCAATCTAAATTCATTTCTTTTTCCAAATTATCATAGTATAGTCACTCACAAACTATTTTAACGTACATTCAATCATTTTTAGTTCATTTTACAGAAAGAAATACGTTCAAACTAGTGTTGCTTTGATAGCCTTGCTATTTTGTAACACGCAAATTACTTTTGTATTATTCAATGTCTGTCGAAGTATTAGCTAGAGAAGTAGTTGTTTCAAAAGTGATTTGTTGTTGTAGTCTTAATAAGACTCATTTGTTGTAGATTTTACGAATATATTTTCGTGTTTTTTCTATTTATTAGTGAATTATCTACAACGTAAAGGACTTATATATTTTAATATTCTTTTAACAGGATCCTCACTGAAAGATATTACAGAGCATAGTAATCTTATTCTGAGAGATTTGGAATATTGGTTTGCCTGTAATAAACTAATATTAAACCCGGACAAGACAAACTTCGTTCTATTTAAAGCAAATAATAGTACACCGACATCAGAAACAATAGAAATCAATAAAAAATCTATGAATTCACTAATTATGTAAAATTTCTAGGGATTTACCTTGATAACCACCTGAAATATAACGTTCATATTGACAATTTGGTAATCAAACTCAGCAAAGCATGCTATGGCCTACGAATATTAGCCAAAAATACCAATAAGAACATAATATTCTATTACGCTAATTTGTATTCATATCTGAGGTATGGAATAATTTTCTGAGGTAGTTCAAGCTTTATTGATATTGATAAAGTATTCATTGTACAGAAAAGAGCAATTAGAATCATCTGTAATGTAAAAGCTACTTTCAGCTGTCGGGGTCTATTTAGGCAAGCAGGTTTTTTGACCTGCACTGCAGTCTATATATACGAATGTATAAAATTTATGTTCCTCAGAGTTTGTCTGCATTGCCAGAGGGCTATGCATGCTTTCTTGAATCTCTACGTCAGATGGGCGTTCCTGTTCCGTTTATTATCTAGAAGAATAACCAAATATTTTACTTTTTCTTTCACGGTAAATTCCTCACCTTCCTTTTTGTGAACAGTACTAGTTCCGGTTTTGCTGGATTTACGAATAATCGGTAATCTATGCACCATTTGTTTACTGTATCAAGAGCATCCGACATGCGTTTCAAAGTAGATATACTGGTGATTAATTAGCTTCTCACTTAACCCGTGGTGAAACATTTTTATGTTAATAAAGGGATTAATTGAGCACTTGGTTATGTTTCAATATTTTAGTGAAAGAATTAATTACCCACTTTTATTAGATATACTGGCATTAACGACAACCAAAAGAAAAGGAAAAGGTATATAAACAACCAATAATCGGAACAAATTAATTGTCAGCAGTGTAGACCAAGATAAGCGGTCAGCAGGAGGAGCAAGATGCCTAATGCACAAACATATAGAACATCAAATAAAAGCCTGGCCAGAAATATCTACAGGAACATTAACCGTAACTTTAAAAGAAAAAGAGAAAAAGAGAAAGAACAGTAATCATAGCATGTAGACCAAGCAATAAATAAGCAATCTGGAAACAACTGTACGAAACGACCGAAGAAGCTACTAAAGAAGTGTATAACATATATAGAGGAAAGCATGCAAAACACAATTGACAAAAATGTAAGAATTGATTAATTATTGCCAAATGAAGCAATAATAATAAATACACTATTTAAATACCAGTGGTTATACTATAATTTATTACATATTAGTATAATAACAGAGAAGGAGTAAAGTAATAGACACCAGAGTAAAGAGACGCTATGAAATCGGAAGTTACCACTAGGTACTAATGACAATTCTAAAGGAAAATAATAACGTCGTCCGAGAAAAGAAAAGACACATTAACAATCTAATACAAATCGTTAAGAACATAAAAAGGAAAGGAAAAACTAGATAACAAACTAGAAGACAGCAACGAACGAAAAGAAATTGAAGACATGTGGAATTACCTAATAAGAAGCATACTAGAGCACAATAGACCATGGATTGCAGAAAAATACTAACAAAAGGCAACAGACAGAATGGTGAGGAACTACTTGAAATAATGAAGTTTATAGGTTATGAAGGAAAAGAAAAGACTGACAAAAATCAATAAATCGTAATGATTTATAAAAGAAATAGGACAAAATGCTCTAATTACAGAAGTATAACATTGATAAGCGTTGCAATGAATATTGGAATAGATACTAGAAAATATAATTAATAAAAGAATCACAACTTTAATAGACATATTAGATGAAGCACAAAATGGTTTTAGAAGAGGAAAATGTACATAGGGCAAAATATTCATGATAAAATAAATCACAAAGACATGATACCAAGACAGAAACTACGGACAATACTCAAAGAGAGATGAATAAAGACAAGTTGATCAAACTAATACAGAACATTACAATGATAAGAGGTATGCAGTAATATACAAGGGATAAATCTCAAGCACATTTAAAACAAATAACAGATTAAGGCTAGGAGGTGACTTAGCTTAATATTATTCCATGTATTCATGGATGAACTAATTAAGAGCGCGAATATATATAAAAACATAAAAAGGAAGTATCAGAAGGAGCATTTGAAGACGAAGTGTAATGATAACAGAAAACAAAAATAACGTACAATATAACATGAATATAATATCTGAGGAAGTGCAACATGAAAATAAACTACAACAAAAGAAAAGTAATTGTGATAGGATAACAGAAAGAGCATATAAATATATTAATAAAACAAAACCTGACTGAACAAGTAAAACAATACTTAGGGCTACTTTACAAAAAAGAAATTACTCATAAATTAAACACAATTTTTACTTTGAATAAATATATATTTTTGGTGACCTTAGTTTCAATACATTAGCGTATCCATTTCAAACCGTAAGTAAAAGGGGGTTACAATACACGCGGTGTAATGGTTTTAAAGATGGCGATTTAGTTTAGGTTGGTTGGTTTAGCTGATCGTTGATTACTTCATGAATTTCTAGACTCAAGGAGGTCAATTTTAACGACATTACACCGCGTTTATTCTAATCCCCCAAAAAAACAATTATACAAAGTAAAACTTGTGTTTAATTTATGATTAATGATATATAATTAAGTAAACGAGAAAAATTACTCTTAAAAAATTTAAAAATTGCATTAAAAGTACTTTCACCTTGCGCATAAATCTTTAACGTAATAATTCCCCCGTGAGCTTTATTTCTGTAACAGAAAATTGTTTACCTTTCCACACCTTACACTCACCTTCATCCTGGCACATCTAGCAAATGCAAATGTGAAATGGCACTCCCTATCCCGTCACATCTTCAGAGGAAGGACGCATTCCCATGAGGTCAAGACTAAAGATGTAGCAAGTCAAAGCAAAACTAAATTAGCATAATACGTAAAAGAGATATGACATTAAATTCTACGGTTCATTGATACATTATGAAAGCAGAAAATCATATGTAATATACTAATATACAGCGAGGAGAAAAGAAAACTTTGGATACGAAGAAAAAAATAATTGTATTCCTATCAGATAACTTTAAATTAGTATGTATTATCTGGCTTAATTGCAATTATGCATTAAGATAAGAATTTTTTCATAATTTTTATTAAAAATTAACCTTTTTAATCTTCATTACAATATTTAATATTGAAAGCCGGTTCTAATAAATAACTACATACATGTACATGTGTTGTTATTATTTACAATTTTTTGAAATGTTAAAACGTAATAAATATAATATCATTTCCTTAAATCAAACTACGAATCTCTCATTTCTTTATGAATTCAAATCAAAGGTCAGGCCTAGGATTTTAGGTTGAATTTTTTGTTTTCCGGCCCGCGGTCTTGATGAAGTTGCATATGCTTGACTTAGGGTATAAGGAAATAAATAAAATCAGTTCACAAAAAGATTACATGAAACAATTACTAAATAATAACGCCACAACAACAATTACATAATATAATGATATAAAACACATACTAAATATACGAGGGCCTTCAAAAAACTAGTACCCTTTTGGGAATATAAAAAAACTAGTATTAATATTAACAAATGTTAACGTTTTTTGTATAAAGAATATACCTCGAACTACTTCTATATAAAGTCAAGCATTTGTAGTAATATGCTTTTGTATCTCAGCTTCATATTTCTCCGCCGCCAGTGCATTGAGATACGTAATCATTTTTTCCTATCAGAAAGTCCTTGAGTTTTATAAACATATGGTTATCTGAAGGAGCTACGACTGGACTATAGGGTGGATAGTTGAAAGTTTGTCCGTAATGACGTCCCGGACGCTCATCATCCTAGGTGTTCTCTCGTCCTAAGTTTAAATCACGACACTAGCGCCAAACAGAAGACTTATCCATAACATTTTCTCCACACACATTCTTCAATTGACGATAGACTGGGTTGTGATTGGATCTAAAGAACTGGAAACGTTCTTTATTTTTTTGAACATTTTAAACACTAACATAAACAACACAATCAATACCAGTGAGACGTAATTTTGGGCACAGGCAACTGAAATACAACTAAACATATTAGCACACATCCGGAGCCTGCTCTATTCGCCAGCGCTCCGAGGTGTGCAAACTATCCCTCGTGTATGTAGATGTATACAAATGAAAAAAAAACATCAATACTATAAAATGCTTGCTGCGTAACACTCTTATAAGTACTAAAAAGCAAGTTTCTTGTAACGTGGTTTAGAAATAATAATATTTATTTCTCGTTTGCGATTTATGTAATATAACAATAATGTCTCTTTTCCATCTAGTATTTTAATGATAATTACAAACCGATGTTACATTTACATTGGGTTTTAAGTGGAATAAACATTACAAAATATACATAGCATAGCAATGTTAATATTTCCAACGTTTAAAGTATGGTTTGCAGTGCTCTTGGTATTTGATTTCTGCGACTCTTCTGATGGTTCTCCTTTGTAAATTGAAAAGTCGATGTCTGCAAGTTACATGCCCCTGAAACAATTTTCTATATAATAGATGACAATGAAATGTGCCGTAGTGTGCATTTTCCAGAACGTTTCATGAAACTATTGGAAAACGTATATAGGTCATATATTGATTTATTTAATTTACCAAATAATAAATCACCATAAGCATCATACGTTACTCTGGGATCAATTTAAATGCATAAGGAAGAAACACTAAATATGTGTTATATCTGGTATATTTAAATTTTTAAGAGTCAATAGAAGTTTTATAATTATCAAGAAGCAGTTTGTTAGCTGGAATAATATATAGATAACTGCGATTATCCAGTTAAATACACTTTTTACTGGAAAATCTTGGGTTCCAGAATTTTTTCTGGAAATGATAACACATCCCCCAGACATAAAAGTCTTCTATTATGTATTGTGCCACAAACTAATCGGAATACACTTGTAACAGGTCTCGTCGTTCATAAGTAAAGTATTATAGTAAAATATGCTTCATCAGTATAAGGACAATTTCAACGTTTACCCTAAGGTGTATACCAAATCGCGGAATATCAAGTTGCAAAAATTAATTTATATACAAATTATTACTTGTAGGCAATGGCACAAATGGTAAAAATCACATTCATCTATAATTCAACCGAATCAAGAATGTAGATTAGAAATTTTCACAAATATTACTAAAAATCCTGTCAAAGAGGGCGTAGAAACTCTAGGATTGAAGCAAGTTAAGCACAATAAGAAGAAGATTAATGCTATCTTGGACTCTTTAAAAGATAATTGCATTCAGGGTGCTGTTCCCATGGCTTCAGACTAGACCCCGACCTCAATAATGAACAATTTCTCGACTAGGTAGTTGAGAAAAAGAAGAAGAAAAAGAATTTTACTGCAGTTAACTGTTACTGTATTTCAAACTCACCTCTCCATCGCATATTATTGATAAAATTATGAAATCCGAGGTGTGACCTGATAATGTATGTATAAATATTTTTTTCATTACGACAAGATGAAAAACTGAGTGGCATAAATGTTTTATTTTAGAATATTCAGTCGCTACGTAATAAACTTAATGAACTTATTAATTGATCAATTAACCAAATTTGACATTACTTGTGTCACAGAACATTGGATAAGTAACACCGAATAATAATCAGGGTATGACTGGAAGAACATTCTGAAGAATGAAGTCCGCCTGCGATTCCTGTGCTCAAAATTTATTGTATTTTTTTATGTATGTATGTATCTATTAATGTATTTTGTTAACAGGTAATCCAAAGAATCATAATAAATAAATAAATAAATGTGAAATATCACATTTAAACAATCTGGCTGTTTGCATATTACTCGCGCCCTGGAAATATTTACGGTGGTACAATGAATTATGAGGATAGCTTGCTTAGAAGAAACGACAAAACTTAATTGTTCTCTGAAGAGAAAAAATTTTAATTGTCGTGTAGTTTAATCCCAATTTTTATGAATATAATAAATATAATAATTCTTCTATCTGATTCAAATAGAGCCGCGGAACTAAGCAAAATTATTTCAACAGCTGAGGAGAAATGGCTTTCGAATTAGTCACTTCAAAATTTAATTAAAAAAAACTTTATAAATCAAGCAAGGCTCACATTTATGCAAATATTATAGATCTAATGAATAAAAAAAACTTAACATTTATTTATTTTGGGCAAGATAACATATGGAATATCTTTAGAAAACAAAATCATATTGCTCTTAGACCAGAGAGTAAATTTACAAATATATTCTTTAACGCAAAAGATAAAATCCAATCAAATAAAAAATAGGGAATATTTTAACCAAGACATAAAACAAAGTCGTTTTCTAGTACATTCTAGAGTGTAATAATTCATTTCCATATATTGATTTTTTTCATTAGAGATATACCATCAAAGTAACAATATTAATACTAATCTAATTTATGAGCAAACCGATTTTATCTCATCGCCATTATTTAAACTCTTATAGTGTTATATACCGGTACTGAAAACACCGCACTTTAATACGCACTGCACCAAAATGTTCTCTTGTCTTCTCCAATCAGCTTCATCAAAATTTCACATCTCACCTATAAATTATACAAGTATACACAGTTTTAGACCTAAGCAACTAAAAACAAGTAAATTGGGGGCTGAATTCAAATCAGCAGCCCGTTTTTTTAAATTGGTTCTAGTTTTCGAAATATTCAATAAATTCATTGTTTAACTATTTTTTTTATTGGATTAAAAAGTATAAATCAGAAATGAACAGAGGTTGAACTGAGTTTTTTATACTGCTTGGGATATGTTTGTTGTAGGGTCTAACAGTAGTCGCTCATCATGCCTTTGCCCCAAAATCCTTGGTATCTCCTTTCGATTTTCGCTATATATTGGTGTAGTCGCTTTCCTTGCTCGTCGCTCGTGTCGCCGACACAAAAATCAAGATGTGATTGCAAAAAATGTATTTTAAGAGATATTTGAGCTCCAATCTTGTGGTAATTTTGCAAAAAATTGTCGATTACTTGCTTGTAATCTGGTGACTTGTGGATACCGAGAAAATTGTGAACAACACGTTGAAATGATGCCCATACTATTGCTTCATAAGGCGTTGATCATTTTGTACACTTTGCATCAGTTTTCGAATATTAGGTCTGACAAATATTTCTTCTTTGATTTTTGATAACGGGAACGACTCGGCCACATCTTGCAAAGTACTGCAAATACGCATGTTTGAGTGCATTTGTCATAAATTTCCCACAATATAACATCCATAATCGTAACAAAAACACTTTCAATCGACTTTGCAACGTTGTCTCTGCATTTTCACATGTTTCGAAGCAAATTCACTGCACAAAAACAAGTTCTGAAGGTTTAATGCAACTTTGTCAAATACAAGAGCACAGTGCTGCAACCATGCGCGAACCAAAATTAGAACCAATCTTGACACACTGATTGAAGATCTGAGTTCAGAGCATCAAATAACGTTAAGAATCGTTCTCATCTGCTCCAGTCCAAAACTTGTATTTTTTTATTCAACACTTGATAATGACCTGCAAGGGTCGAAACTATAGTTGTGTCAAAAATTGATAATATTTTGTAAACTTTGTTTGAGTGGTAGAAAACGCGAAAATACTTTTATTTTATAATTGAATTTCGGGAAAATATATCGACAACCCTGGCTATTTAGTATTTGTTGATAATAGACTGGAATGTTTTGAAAATGGTCAAAATACACTGGCCTCATTCTTAGACATAAGCAAAGCTTTTGAATGGGTTCAGCATTATGTTTTAGTTGAGAAACTTGGCAAATGCGGTTTTGATAATCCAAGCTGCAATCTAATTAAATCCTATTTATTCGATCACAAACAGAAGATATGTGTGCCCGATAAATCATCCGGTTTATTATTATTGTAAATCAAGCATGATGTACCACAAGGATCTGGACTGAGGTCATTACTATTTCAGGCGATACCTTCATATTTGATGTTCAAGAACTAAACATTGATTCTTCAGGCCGAACAATGGTTTAATAGTAATAAGCTTACTATCTATCTAAAACATGATTTTTACTTTAAATAAACCTGAGATGGCAGAGTGTGTAAGCATAAGATTTTTGGCTATTCAACTGAATAATACCATAAAATATATATAAATATTTATCGGCTAAGGAGCCTTACAAATTCTGTATCTAGATAGATACTTGAAACAGTATATTATGAGCATTGTTATTGCCAACTACAAGGAAATTAATTTGGTTTGGGATACGTGGCTTTTCGTTTCAGGCTTTTCAGCTTACAGTGTAAAGCCATTCGCATTATTACTGGACTTGGCTACCAAGATGACTGAAGAGAAGAATTTAAAAAAACTGCGTATTCATTACCGTCTTTATATTAGAGTGTCTTTGTTACGTAAATTAATCCATTAAAAAAAAAAAAAAACCTTTATTAGCATCACTTTAACTTACAAAACCTTTCTACATATACATATATATATATATATACAAACTTCTACATAAAAAAAACAAATATTCTATCATATTTTCCTTTTCCTTTTTAATTCCTTCTCCCACCCCAGTCTGACCAAAACCTTTACACCACCTCCATCTTCTCTCATCCATTCCGTAACCTTTCTTTTTCCCCCCAACCACTCCTCACGCACTCCTTCACACTCTTCTCCCAAATGACTCCATGTATCCATTCCATTCGTACACAGTGCACACCTACCATAACTTTCTCCCATCCAAACCTTCCTTCCCCTCTCTTCCGTGCCGCATCTACCTCGCGCCAGGGTAATCTTCTCTTCATTCGAGGAGACACTATTAGTTAGGTACGCTGGCACCCTCCCATATACCTGCCATCTTTCATACCCTGGATTATATGTGCTCCTTCCGATACAACCTTGTCTCTCCTGCATCTCAACCTCCTTCCACTTCTCTTTCATCCATGCCCGTACATTTACCCCTTTCTCCAACCATTCATTTACAATATTCTCAGATACTCCTGCCCTTTCATACATCTTTCTACGTTCTAACCTCCACTCACTCCCCTTTCTCCCCATGCACGTTCTCCATACCTCTTTCACCAATCTCTCATTATCCAATCCAACCAAATCCATCTCATACTTTACCACTTTCTCCATTGCCTCTGCATGCACACTCATTCTATTTGTTTCCTGAAGCAGAATGTACCCAGGTGTTGATCTTGCCACCCCCAGAATCTGCTTCAGGAATAATGACTGCTCCCTCTCAATACATTCATACTTCCTCATTCCCCAAGTTTCTACCCCATACAGCAAAATAGGCTTCACACATGCATCCCACAGCTAGCACGCCAATTGAAAGTTGACGGAAAACCATTTCCCCCACTTTTTCCTCATAATGCCCCACGCTTTTCTGGCTTTCCCCTGTATCCATTTGGCGTGCTCACCGTATCCTCCTGTGCATTTAAATACGAAGCCCAAGTATTTAAATTCCTTCACTCTTTCAATCACCTCCCCCTTCCATTCTAATTTACCCACTCTTCCTTCCCTTCCACGCTTCCTAAATCGCATCCACTTTGTTTTCCTTGCATTCACTTGCATTCCTCTTTTATCCATATACCTCTCTACTCTATGCATCACCTCTTCTCTTCCCAATTTCTCGCCAAAAGCACCACATCATCCGCATACGCCAGCATCCATACTTTCTCTTTTCCAATCACTACTCCGCCCGCTTGCCCTTTTCTCAAAATCTCTTCAAATTCACTAGTATATATGTTAAAGAGTAAAGGGCTCAACGGACAGCCCTGTCGCACCCCCATCCAAATTCTAAACCTTTCAGACACATTCGCTCCCACTTTCGCACTCACCCACGTTTCCTCATACACCCTTCTACACCATTCCACCATTCCTGAACTCACTCCTCTCCTTCTCAAACACTCCACTAATCTCTCTCTCGGTACAGTATCATACGCTGCTTTCAAATCCAGGAAAACAGCGTAGATACTGCCCTTTTCTTCCAACACTCTCTCCACAATCCTTGCCAGTGTAAAGATTTGATCCCTTGTTCCCCTCCCTTTTCTAAAACCCCCTTGCGTCTCCGGCAGAATTTTATTGATCTCCACTTCCTTCTCCATCCTATTTTTTACCACTGTCATGGCAATTTTGTACCCGGTACACATAATTGTTATCCCTCTATAATTTTCTACATTTAATGTATCACCACCTTTGTGTACCGGGCACATAAGACCCACACGCCACGCTTTTGGGAACTCTGCTTCTCCTCTCCATATTTGATTCAGCAGCTCTCTGAACTTCTGCTTTCCTTCCTTTCCTATCTGTTGCCACATTTCTGCCTTTAACCCATCCAGTCCTGCAGCTTTCCCAGTTTTCAACTCATTAAATGCTTTTTCTATTTCCTCCTCCGTAAACTCTTCAACTTCCCCAATCGACTCTTGTTCCCACTTGGCTCACCACTCATTACTCTGCATTTGTCTGCCCATTCTTCTAGAGACACTCCTATATGTTGCCTCCTCTCACCTCTTTTTAAAATACTCCATATTTCCTTTTTATTCCTACATAATTTCAAGTCGTTACTCGTTTTTTCCAAGGCCTGCATCTTCTTTTCCTCGCATAGTTTTGCGTACTTAGCCCTCGCTGCCACCACCCATCTCTCCTCTCCTCTACCCAAGGTCCATTCCCTCACAGTCTTCCTTACCTCCCTTTTTGCGTCCCGACATTCTTTATCAAACCAAGCGCACCTTTCCCCATCTCTTCTTTCCACTTTTCTACCGCATCCCGCAATAATCCCTTCCATCTCTTCTATTGTTTTAACTTCATTCCAGTTAATCTTTTCTAATCGTTTTCCCATATTCTTGTTAGCATTTACACTATCCTCTAACTTCCACCATTCCTGTTCTTGTTCATTTTCCCTAAATTTTCCTAGCCCTATCTCCACCATTATTGGCAAATGGTCCGACCCCAGGACTTCTTCTACTTCCATTCTTCGAACTTCATCCCTGTTTAGCCCCTTTATTATAACATAATCCACGACTGACGATCCTTGTGGTCCAACATACGTCTTTTTCCCTTCCCAATCACCTTCAGTGCACCCGTTTAACATCTCCCATCCCTCTTCTATTAACCAATCCCCCATCCTTCGACCCTCCTGATTTATCAATTTGTCCTGAGACGTTCTTAGTATTAGCTTACCATTATCATTCACTCCTCCCCCCTTTTCCCCCATTCTTGTATTAAAATCTCCCCCCACCATACATCTTGTTCCTTGATTACATTTCTCATCTAGCACATTCCGCACTTCGGCCCAGTTCTTATTAATGTACACCACCCCCAGTTCCAAATGAGCCCCCTCCTTTTGACACTTAACCCACGCTATACCGTCCACCTCTTCTATAAATTCCACCTCCTCATTTTTCAGAGTCCATTTCGTTCCCACTATTATACCCCCTTTTGCCCTTCCTTTAGATGCATCCTTCGTTGCCCCTTGAACCCACCACCTAAACCCCGCTGGAAGTGAATCTCGTACATTTTCCCACTCCTCCTTCATCATCCATGTTTCCACTAACCCCACTACATCTTTTCCTGAAATCCACTTCTCAAAGTCCTTGTGCCATCTTTCGCCCCTACACTTCGACTTTATCCCAGCTACGTTCCAAAATCCCACCCTTAAGCAACTTTCCCTATTTTTAACTAGTTTTCGTTTGTTACTATTATTTTTTGTGTCCGTATTTGCCGAACAATCCTTATTTTTTGTTTCGTGCAATTTTATTAGTTTTTTGTTATTATTTGTCTCCCTGTTTCCTCCATTGCCTCCAAGTTATTTGTTTGGCTATTCCATTTGAATAGTTTATTATTTATCCATACTTTATTATATCCCATTTTGACTAGATTACCCTTCTCTCTTTCTTCTTTCGCTATTCTTCTTAGTTGTCTGGCTATATTTCTCTCCTCTGTTGATAAATCATCATTGATAAATATTCTTTTATTCTTAATATGTTTTAATACACTTTTGTTTTCCATTATCTTTTGCTTTTCCTCTATGTTTTTTAACTCGAGTAGGCATACATTTGGTCCAAGTTTGTATGCTTTCTCTATGTCCGGTTTTACATTTACTTCTTTTTCCAAAAATTGTTTCATTGTACTTATAATTGCAGTTTCATTAGTATTTTCGATTGTTACTCCAGTAACGACTATATTTTTTATTCTCTTCTCCTTTTCTAGTTTATTTACTCTAATGGTCATGTTTTCCGCGTTATTTTTAATTATTTCTACTTCCTTCTCGAGTTTCTTATTTATGATTTTTAATTTTTCGTTCTCTTCTTTAAGTTCCTTTATTGCCTTATTAGTTTCTTTCTGCTCTTCGAATATGTTATGCATTTCAGCTTTAATGCTTTTCATCTCTGTTGTTAGATTTTGCATCATCTCGATGATTGTATCCATTTTGTCTAGTCCTTGCGCCTCTCTCTTTAAGAGCGAACGTACAACTTTCTTATTCTTCGCGAAAGGGTTATACTGCTCTTCGCCATACCGTTTTCTACTTCCTTCGTCGGTGGCATCATCATCACTATCCCTCACACTGCGGAATTTTGACACTTTTTGTTAATCCATTAAAATGAAGTGATTCCATTTCATAAATCAAATCACCACGTTAATTTAATTTAATTCTTAAAATTTGTCTTTATCCCCTATCCACTTCGAAAACCAGCAGACCTTCATCAGATTTTTAAAAAAGGTTCTAGTCGGATTATCGTAGTCCATTTCACTCCGAGGTTATTTCTGGAAAAAAAAGCTGAATCCCATTGTTGAAGCAGAATCATAACACCGAATGTATTTAACCAATTAGCTGATATACAAATAAGAAATTAAGGGATTAAAACAATTGCCGATTACAATTTCATTTCGTAACCATACGCACTCATTTAATTTGTTGAAATTATTCAAAGCTTTCTATAAACTTCTATTTAATGTTTCATTCTCTTAAAAGATTTTGTTTTCCGAGATATGATATAATAAATAACATTTTGTAGAGAGAGTATTGTCGGTTATTTTGTAGCCGATCTGTCTGTATATTTTTTAGTTGGGGGATGGATTGTGAAGGAATATAGAGGCATAGTCAAGGGAAGGCATATTTTATATATATATATATATATATATATATATATATATATATATATATATATATATATATAAACGACTGTTTTCTTATTAATGGCTTATTGTTTAAAGGTCAGACTTCTAAAGAGAACCGCCTGATTCTTGGTTTTTGCTTTGAGGATTGTGTAGTGGGCTTTAAAGTTGAGATTCGGGTCAAAGTGGATACCTAACTACTTGCAAGTGGTTTAATGACGAATAACTTGGGTATTTGTGGATATTAAGAATGGGAAGTTATTTATTGGGGTTTATGGAAATTTGCCATTTCGGAAACCATGTTCGAATAATAAGCGTGTGCGATTAGCGAAGTATCGTCGGCGTAAAGTAGAGAGGGTAGGCAGATTTGGCTATATAGTTAGGATTGGGGTTGTAAAAATTATGGACGAGGAGATTATAAGGAGCTGGATCTTAACTTGTTGCACTTAAACAGCAAGCCCCGGTGCCAAACGGAATCAAATGCTTTTTGAATGTCTAGGAATAATATTGAAGATGTTCAAGGAATCCCAAGTGGTAGGGGGAATAGGAATAAGGTCAGCAGCAGCAGGACATTAGTTTATCTTTTTTACGGTTTAGAATACATTTCCGAGAACTGGAAGATGGTTGATATAAGGATAATTGCTAGGATCTAGTGGGTTATTTCAGGGATTAAGTAAACAGGTACATATACCCCGCTTCTACTTCAACTGTACATCGTGGGTCGATTATATATGAATAAATATTTTTAGAATATAGGTGTCGATGTTTGTTGGAAGGGGTTTAAGGATATTTCTAATAATATTTTCACAATCAGGTGCAGTGTTCTTTTTTCCTTTTTTAGGTTATCAAAATATTATTTCTCCATTATTGTATCATTATGTACGAATGTTTGGGGTAGGTTACAAATATATTAGTGATGACATTATTATCCATATTTTACAGCAAATTCTCGTATAGATTTTTGTAATTTTCTATTATCTTCTCTTTCAAGTTTGTAGTTTTTGAAAAATTTTATGTTCCTGAATAACTGATTTTTTTTGCAATTATTTTGGCATACATTTTAAATTTTCTATTAAGTAACAAGAATTTTCTGTTTTAAACTTTTTCAACAGTATTATTTCTCTCTCAAGACATTAAAAAAAATAAGAAAAAATATAGTGGGTATTACACGTCTTTTTTAATTTATTTAAAAATGACGTTTACGAAATAAGAATTATTACTTGTAATGTATAGCAGAAATATTAAAGTTTTTTATTTGAAGTTCTTAAAACAAATTGAAAAGTACAAAGAAATAAATTCGAATAAAGTTGTTTCTGACAAGAGGAGAGTGCATCCATATTGGGCATTCTTTTAATAGAGTAGTGTTTTACAGTTTTAACTCACGATAGCTTTTGTCATTAGTCTGGGCTCAAGAGTTCTTTTCAAGTCTTGAGTATCAAGATTTGAAATTAATTTTTTTGATATTATTTTAATTATGAATTCAATATTACCAAATTTGCACATTTATATTAATTATCTAAAATATAATAATAATAAAAATAGTATGAATAGGAACCGTAGAGGTTGCGACTATAGCCCGGCTAGCTCAGTCGGTAGAGCATGAGACTCTTAATCTCAGGGTCGTGGGTTCGAGCCCCACGTTGGGCGTGTGTCTGTTTTAAATTTCTCAATGCATGTCGAATTAAAAATTACCAAGTCTTGCCTGGTGATTATGTGAGCGCGATAAACTAGCGTAATCAAAAAAAAATGCAACAAAACTCTGAAGGTCGCCCGCTTCGGCCTTGAACTTTCTCTCGGGCGCGGCCTCCTTAACGGCGTTGAAATATTCAAAAACTATTAATAAATCGGCCTCTGGGCTAATACCAGTTATTAGATAATTTGTTTATCTTTTTTACTTTTGTTGTTGTCGAACATCGAATTTTACGATTATCCGGCCAGTCTACTCTATCATAACACGTAAACAATAAACAAAAACGTATTTATGTAAATGAAAATAAGGCATCGTGCCAGTTTTTATGATATATTTTGAGATATAACACTTATATATGTTAAATATTGCTTTAACATAAATACTATAATTAAAGAAGTTATATATTAGTGATTGATAAAATTAATTTTAATATAATAATACTAATCGTATTCTAAAATTATACATAAGATTAATCTCGTTGATATAAATTATATAATATAATTATTTATTAGGATGTTAAATTATTTATAGTGCTACAGATAAGTCGTCTTAAAAACACCTTTCTAGAGCTAATGTATATATTATACGATATTTTGCCTTCGATAAAGTTTTCTAAACTTTTACAAAATACAGCTCTTTTAATTCTTTAACAAAGAATATAAAACAATACATTCAAATTTATTACTTTTATCTATAAGTTTATTTATATTTATGTACACATTCAGCAAAACGTCGTCTAGGGGTCAAGAGATAACAAATCCTTTCCATAGTCTAAAAAAAATGTTTTAGGTCCAAATACAAATGCAGGTCATAATAATTTCTCTATTACAGCTTTATCATGTGTAATAATATTTTTGAGAGCTTTTGAATTTCGGAAAATAAAACTAAAAGAAACATTATTTTTGATTATCTACAAAATCGATTCTCAATATCCTCAGTAAGTGTAGCATAATTTACAATAATATTTATAGAATTTAAAGCTTAAGTATTATTGAATATTAGTGTTCGTTTAATGTTCTTTATATTTAAGTTTTAATGATAATACTAAGGCATTACCTAGTCATCGTTTGGATTAGTTTCTTATACTTAATTATAGTGTTCTATACAAGATTGGAACGATTTTATAATTTATATTTCAAAATTTATCAGTCGTTAAAGAAAATGCACAAAATATAAATATATCTTTGCAATTCTGATTAGAAATGTAAGTTACGTATTTTAATTTATATTTTGTTTTTATTTTCTTTTATATAATATAGTAATATGATCTTTATAAGATGCAGTTAACTGTATTATGTGATATATCAACCAAAATTTACGATCTTGAGGCATTATTTGTTTTGGTGAATTAATTCACTTTTGTGACCTCCACCGAACTCAAACATAGGATACTTTAAACCAGATTCAACGTTTAAAACCTAAGGTATTATCTCTTCAACATTGTCGATTAAAGTTTTCTCTTTTGCTTTTAAAATACGACACAAAAGATCCATCTTTTGTCATTTACACTAAATTGAAAAATGTACTATATTTTTACCAGAAGTAATAATTATTTGTGGTAAAAACATAGCCAATTTTTCAATTCAGTATAAGTATGGATTACCACATGGTAACGGTCGCAACCACTCTCTTTAGGGATCCATTTTACTGATATGTAATTTTCTGGGCGATCTACAGTGAAAACTATTTAAAGGAAAGTCATTCACCAAGATGTCAACTATTTTCTGGCAAAACTGTGGGTCAAGATTATTCAACTCGCCATCTGGGTATCCAACAAAGTAAAGACCAACAGTATTCCACTAATAATTCCAATTGATTTTTCCATGATCATCTGTGATGTAATACATAGTGCATACATTTGATTGAACTTCGCTGCACCGAACCTAACAGGAAGCAACAAAATAAAGGAATTCGATTTGTCATCTTCTTCCAAAATGCCTTTTTTGTTGTGCTACACATACATTTAAACTAGCAAATTCATACTTACTATGAGTAACAAATTTTTGACAGCTTATTTGAGAATATAAGCTCTTGGTTTATATCAATCTCCAGCCTTTCTCCCTGAATTTTCACCTAATTTAACCTGAGAATGTATTGATAATAGACTTTTTCTTAATTTATGAATAACCAAACCACATTATTATTGTCCTTAGTGTTCGGTCCTTTCTTTCCTTATCAACTGTATCCGAGGTTCACTCTGTTCCTAAAATGTGATAGACTAGTGCAAGCGCTAAAAGTCCACTACGTAGCATGCATTTCCATCTACAATTACTACTTTATATATAAATGTGAAATATAAGTATTACATTACATGGAATAATTAATTTGAATTATTAGTAGAATGCAGATACACTCTCTTTATTTTGTTGGATACCCAGACGGTGAGTCATCTTGACCCAAACTATTGATAGAAAATGATTGACATGAATCGTCACAGGAATAGTCATTTTACTCTTTCAAAATGAGTAAAAATAAGCCAGTAATGGTCTAAAATGGTTAGAATATACAGCAGTATATTCTAGCCATTTTCTCACCAGCAGGTGAGGATACTATCATCCAGTAATATAGGTCTCAGTGGAAGCTCTAAATTATTAAGTAGTTCTAAATTTATATTAATTGTTAGAATATTTTTTAAGTGGACAAGTTAAGTAAAATGAATAAATTAATAAGAAACTCTGATAATTTATCCAACTAATAAAATATGCTTTAAACACTTCCAATCTCTCATTCTCGTTACAAACTAGCTTTCCTTGGCTTACAAAAAAAGCAACATTTGTACCTAGTTCAGTTATTTTTGGATTCTCGACTTTTCTGTTTCAAATGAGCACCATTAATTGTATCCCATGGCGAATGGTACCAGTTACCCATCCAACTGCTGACTCGAATTAACGCTGCTGCACTGTCGCTGACGCTAGTCAGTAACCTAAAATCCCATATTATAAACAGATTTTGATATTTTGGGGGCAGAGCAGGCGATTACTCAAATTACTTGTTTTTTATGTTTTGAAAATCTGCCTGTGGCTGACAGGAGTTTATTATCAACTGTTTATGCAGCATTTTGCTCATTAATAAAGTGTTTGTATTTGGAAATTGAACTAATCTGTATTAAATATTTACTTAACGAATCATTCAGCACTAACATAATTTTCTTGACCTGACTTTTTTCTTGTAATTTATTAATAAATTTAATTGTATATGCATATTATTAAATTAACTCAATAAATTATTGAACATAATATGAGCTAATTTATTTAGTTACACTTATATACTTTTGTAATTTCTAATTTAAAGGTTATGCTACTATACCAGTAAAAAACAAAACACAATTATAAGAAGAAATGCATAATATTATTATTGAAGTAAATTAAACATATTACTGAAAATAATATCAGTGCATTTATTTAGTTAAACATTTGTAATTCTTATTATATATAGACAATTTATAAAGACAATTATAAGTTTTAAGCTAAAAGCAGATAAAAAAACTTACATGTTCTCCTTCAAATATAATTAGGGCAGTGGGCAGGATCTCCGAAGTATCTTAAAGCTTTGTTTATATTAATAAATTATTGAAAACCTGTAATTAAAAATCTTAAATCACTCGTCGTGCATTCAGCTCTAGAAACAGCATGCAGAGGATACGATACTAAATTAATACAAATATATATCAATACAGATTAGAAACATAGATAGAAAAAAATCATTATTGTAAAGTCGAGTTTGATTTTTCTTCAGGCCTCCAAATATTAAACAAATCAATACCTATTAAATTTATGCTATTAATGATTAAAATATAAATTGAGCACTAGTTACAATAGTTTTGGACTAAATTAATAATTGCGAGATTCAATCATATTACATATTACAATAGAAATTTGTATCTGTAAAATTTAAATCCATCACTGTGTTAACGGTGGCGGCGGAAGACGTCCTCGTGGTGGACTGGCAAGGAAGTAGCACCGGCGGTACTTTCTGGAACCAACACGCACTGGAGGCGGCCCAGGGGTCCCTGGCGAGGCTCACCATCGATTAGCAGCCGCAGGCTTCGATTAAACAGTTTCCCTTCGGTGATACTTGCTTGAGCTTCCACGCCACGTCAACGTATGGGCACCGGCTAGCTGTGAAAAGAGTAAAAGAACAAGAGAGAGTGTGTAAATTAAAACATGGGGCCAGAGAAGAAGAGAATATATTACAAAAGACAGAGACAGAAAATAGACATAGAAAAATATACAATATATACAAGAGCAAGAGGCTTGAATCGGCAAAGCCGACCAGGCTGACCACCGCTGCTGATGGCAGACGACTGGTAAAGAGCGATGGTCGGGCCTGGTTTTATATGGTGATCTCAGGTACCGCGGCTTTGTTCTTGTCACGTAGGCACGGTAATTCTTGGAACAGGTAATTATCCTCGTTCGCCGAAAAAGGGTCCCATTTATTGTTCGGCACTGGCAGCTGCACATTTTGGAAAATTATCTCGTTTGGATTATTTCAATAATGCGGAATTTATGCAAATTATTATTAGGAGCAATGGGTAGCTCGTAAAATGGATTAAAATATAATTACGCATTTGTTACCACGTTCAGGTAAACTGAACGCCGGTAACAAACGGCCCCGGAAAACGAGATAATTTTGAAAAAGACATGAAATGAAAATAATAGCTGCCAGTGGACGTCTTCGGTGTTGTTGTCGATTGGTGATAAACAGCACTGCACCCGATGACGCTGCAGACCCTTCTGTGGTTGAGATGCAGGGAGATTCGGACATCCTACATCGGATCTGGCGTCGTGGTAGGCAACACTGGCTTTGTGTGGAGATCCTCCCGAAATTAAGGTGTGAGGGGATTCGGTCATCCCACACCGGATCTCGGCATCCTTGGATGGCTTGTGGCATCCTTGAAGGCTGCGACGTCTGGTCCGGCCGGGGATGGGCTGTCATCCTGGGTGCACTGGCACGGCGCGAACCAAGACGCTGGTGAACCAGTCCATTGTGGCGGCCACGGCATTGAGTGCGGGGCGGCTGGAGCTGGTGTGTCGTCAGTCAATCCGTCGGAGCTGCCGTTGTTGTGGTGAACCACGAGGCGGCTGGATTGAAGCTGACAGTGGTGGTTGTAGCCAGTGTGCTGAAGGTCGAATCGGGTTGACGTCATTTTCAGTGAAACCTGGTGGTCTGCCTCTTGTCGTACTGCAGGTGTTGGAAGGCGGCCCCGGGTGACTCGGAATCACGGTTAATTACACAACATGAAAATAGTAAAAGAAGTAGAGCATGAGTCCTCAGGGGGTGAGTTTTACTCGGCCCCACGTTGGGCGCCAAATGTTAACGGTGGCGGCGGAAGACGTCCTCGTGGTGGACTGGCAAGGAAGTAGCACCGGCGGTACTTTCTGGAACCAACACGCACTGGAGGCGGCCCAGGGGTCCCTGGCGAGGCTCACCATCGATTAGCAGCCGCAGGCTTCGATTAAACAGTTTCCCTTCGGTGATACTTGCTTGAGCTTCCACGCCACGTCAACGTATGGGCACCGGCTAGCTGTGAAAAGAGTAAAAGAACAAGAGAGAGTGTGTAAATTAAAACATGGGGCCAGAGAAGAAGAGAATATATTACAAAAGACAGAGACAGAAAATAGACATAGAAAAATATACAATATATACAAGAGCAAGAGGCTTGAATCGGCAAAGCCGACCAGGCTGACCACCGCTGCTGATGGCAGACGACTGGTAAAGAGCGATGGTCGGGCCTGGTTTTATATGGTGATCTCAGGTACCGCGGCTTTGTTCTTGTCACGTAGGCACGGTAATTCTTGGAACAGGTAATTATCCTCGTTCGCCGAAAAAGGGTCCGATTTATTGTTCGGCACTGGCAGCTGCACATTTTGGAAAATTATCTCGTTTGGATTATTTCAATAATGCGGAATTTATGCAAATTATTATTAGGAGCAATGGGTAGCTCGTAAAATGGATTAAAATATAATTACGCATTTGTTACCACGTTCAGGTAAACTGAACGCCGGTAACACCTGTATCAAAAATTGCCGCCTCGACGGTGTCATTATGGACGTATTAGCTAAGGCTAATTTGGACGAGATGGAATTGCCAAATAATAATTTCGGCAGCAAAAGTAACGACAATAACGGAAATAATAAAAATATTTTTTAAAAAATATCTGTACAGGTATTACTACTAAACTAATCAAAATCGAATTAATTTAGCATTTTTACTTAATTTAAACTGAAGACCGCGATATCATCAAAACTGCATTTAACACATATCATGATCAACGCAATATTTAAAAGAAATATTGTTTAGTTTGTATGGATAACATTTTTATTTCTTTTATCTGGTTATAGAAAATTTTAAGACTGGTCTTTTTAAAAGACAAAATAAATCGAATTTTAAAATTTAACATGATACTTAAGCTTTTTTGTATAAAACCAATTCATAGAAATGTAACGGATCTAAAATTATCTAATTATCAAAACGACACTATAAGTTAAAAGCTTTTTAGGATTGTTAAGTTATTATGTTAATTTATCAAAAAATCATGATGTGGCCATCATAGTAATATCCCTATATTTTACTCGAAAACTATGAGGTTTACGAGGCTATTCTTAATGATTTGTTCAGTTTTGAATTCCCTATAATTATTTGTAATAAAAGTTTCATGTAACTAAAGTTTATTAGCAATTAGCAAAAAATATCAAAATTTTCAATTTTTATTTTTTTTTATCAAAAGTTAAGAATTTTATGAAAAATAAGTTCCAATAACACTTGTTCAATTTTTTATTCCCTTTAACTTTTGTTTGAACCGTTTTTTAAATTTTTCATATTTAGAAAAATATCAGGAAAAAACAAAAAAATGCCTCAAGTAAACATCCACTTCCGGTCTATGAATGTTCACCAAAAGCTTTAAATAAATTTATATTGGCCTAGAAAGTACACAATTTACATATTTACTATCCATACACAATTTTGCAAATTATTTTTTTAAGGGGAAAATTAATTATTTTAGATAATCGTTTAAAACTTCACAACTCTCCAATGAAATTAATAAATCAGTCTAAATTAAAAATATTTATAGCGTCTTTATAGTTGTATATTTTATCACTACATTAAAACCATCTGATTTTTTTAGATCACATTATTAACAATCTTTCATAAACTATCTTGAAACGAACAAAACTAATCAATCTGAGAAAAATGTCCGAAAAAAATGCATAAAATAATTAATGGAAATATAATTGGAAATATAAAAAACAGATAATATCTTACAAGATATGTCTGAAATCTGAAATACAGAAATAATATTAATTCATAAAAACGCCGGTGGTGGTGCATTCGGTTGCGGCCGAACTAGCGTTAGCGAGTGTGCAGCAACGTTAGTTCGGGTCAGCAGTTGGATGGGTGACCGGTACCATTCACCATTGGGATACAATTAATGGTGCTTTAGAGTAACGGGGGAGATCCTTTAAAGTAACAAGCTCATTTACACACACACACACAAATACACAAATAACACATGGCGGAAGGACCACGTGGTCGATAGCCTAACACTACTACTACTATTAATTCATAATTAGTAAAAGCAATTTAAAACTAAAATATATTATTAAAAAAGCAGTAACATACATACATACATTTATTCAACGTTATAATACCGATTATTTAAAAAATGAATTCTGAACTTGGCAAAATGAATTGCACTTTTAATCAACTATTAAAATGAACTATTTGGTAATTACCTCCACAAATTAGGGAATTAATAGACAAAACCCTCAATTATATTTTTTATGTCGCCTGAAACAACATTATGTGTACATAATATGATTGACAAACAGAATTATATTGAAAAGCCTTCTTTGGAATCTATAAACACTACTCCATCTAAGGAATTTTAAATATGACAATTTTAGTTTTCTGAGTTACGTGAAAATAAACTTGATTAATTAATAAAGCACTAAAAACTTTTCTTCACAAATTTTATTTAATTTGCAGTTATTTATATTTCGGACACAAAGTGACCATTACCAACGTTTTAATACTAAATACAAAACTAAAATTATTCGGCTTATACTTATACAAATGAAATATGCAAATCTCCGTCAGAGGACCATGCAGTAATTACAGGGAAAAAAACGATTTAATGACAGAATTTTAATTTAATTAACCGCTTTTTTGTTTCCTTATTGTAAATGACTGCTTTTGAAAATATAAATTCGCATTCTTGCATTTAATATTTATTATAAAAGCTCAAAGTAGAATCTTTCTTTTAGAAAATATATGCTCGAAATATTTCCATACTTGCGATATTTGCTAGGAAAGAGTCAAATATCAATAGTTCGGAAGCCACAAGGAAATACACGGAATTTTCCTGTTCAGTCTGATCAGCGTAACATGATTAAAAATCAAGTAGAAATTTAAAATCATTATATTAATAAGTGTAATATAAATAATTTTACTATTAATTTAAAAAGGCCCAGTGTTCATCCCAATAATTATAGTTTTCGAAATATATTACCTCTTTCAACCTCAATACATAAAATTGGTTATTTTACGTTTTATATTTTACTTCAAATACGGAAAAATGCATTAAGGTGCCAATAACCCCTTCAATGTAACCCTACTGAATAAATTTTGCATTCCCCGAAACCCGAATATCCCCCCCAAACATAAACACCCATCACTCACACTACATCAATTCATTAGTTCGAATCATCCAGACGGTTAAGCTAGCTAGCAAAGATATTTATTTTTCACACAAAACTTAGAGTCAAGACAGGGCAGAAAGACCGATGGTCGATAGCCCAAAAGGACAGACTAACCATATTGTTGCATTACTTGTATTTCCATAAACTGTGTTTGTAAAAAAGTGTTCTAATAAAGATGTTATTCTCTCTCTGCATTAAGGTAAACGTGATTTCTTTAAAAAAAAATATCGAATCTGAGAAATGGCTACAACAGACAAAGTTTTAATAGGTAGTTGTTTAAAAAATCACTATTTCTTTTCACTTCATTTTGAATTTTATTATGCGACTAGTTTCGACAACTATCTATTATTAACATAATGTTACACCAAGTGATAAATGAGAAACAAATACAAGATATAGACAATTAATCATTTAATCATTAAATTAAGAAATATATAATTTAATTATATTAATTTAAACTTGCACCGATTTATTTGGGTAAATATTTATCCTAAATTTAATTTTAGTATATAAATGTGATATATTGATATAACTTTTAATTTGTGAATACTTTCTTTTTACTTTTTATCTTGTTTGTAAGGAAAATATCACTGCAAGATGTTTCCAACTATCTGTGAATTTTAAATGATATGATTTTTATAATAATCTTTCATTATAATATGTCGTGTTTATATCATATGTAAAGGCGAAAAGTGAAAAATATTACATACGTGTTCTATTTAGTTATAAATATATTATATTTTATTTATTAAGTAAGAGTAATATCGTATGTTATCACTTGAAATACATATTTAGTTAATCTCTTGTAAATATATTAGTGAACATTGTAAAGTTTTAATACGATTTGTGTCGTACTAAGGTGATTACATGGCAAGGTTACGTGTTTCAGAATTTCTTGCATTATATAACAAACCTGGGAAGATGCACCGGCCGCCTCATAAATGTATACATTCTTCCGTCAACTTTATCTATTTAGGAAGATTGCATAAACCAGAAGAAATTTATTGCTTTCGCTCACTGTACTTATTTGATTTACCTAATTAAGGATTTATTAACAAGTGCACAATACTACTAGATTTGGTGATTATTTAAAAACAACTCAATTAATTTCTAGTAGTAATAGTAGTATTTTGCAATCGGCCACGTAGCCCTCCTACCATGATATTTGTGTTTGTGCTTATTACTTTAAAGGATTAAAACCGCCATTCTAAGTATTATATTATTAGAATACACAATTAAAATGTTTATGATTACAAATTTTATCTTTAAACTTCTTTATGACGAGAATAGAAATATATTCCAATTTTCTTCATTAAAGTTCAATTACTTTTTTGAATATAAAAATTGAAGTGGTGTAATTAAAAGTTTGCTATTTGGTCTTTAAACTTCTTTATGACGAGAATAGAAATATATTCCAATTTTCTTCATTAAAGTTCAATTACTTTTTTGAATATAAAAATTGAAGTGGTGTAATTAAAAGTTTGCTATTTGGTCTTATATTATATTATAAATCTGTTTTATTAAGCACCTTTTCAAATCCACAGTTTAATAATAATAAATTTAAAATCAAATCGATTGTAAAAATGTTTAACTAATGGCCACTTGCACCAGCTCTGGTTAAATTTTTCGATTAACTAATCGCGATTAACTTCAACCAGAATATTTCGTTTGCACAGTCAGCTGATTAAGTAACCAACGATCACAGGGAAATAACATGAAGAGCACACGTTTTTAAAGGGTTTTCATTTTTATTTTTGGCATTTTTATGCCGTACAATTGAGAACAGTGGCGGGTCTGAATACTTAACCTATATGTAAAAAATGCCTGACAAATGTACATAAATAACTTCACGATTATAAACGTCCTGAAGTTAGTCGCTATGTACTTGGCATGTTAACCGGCCAAAATCGGCTGGTTAAATATTTAACGTTTTTAGGGGACTTTAACCGGGGCAAAGTTGCGGTGCAAACCGATTTTTCGTTAACCAATGATTAGCTTTTAATCAATGGTTAAGTAACTGCGGTGCAAATGAGCATTAAACTCTAAATAAAAATATACAAACTTTTTTAAAATTATATATGTCACAGTATAATGACTACATTGAAGCTATAAAACAAAAACTAAAAAAAAATACCAGTTTTCAATTGTAAATAATAATGGTCTAGAATTTAACACCATAGAGTGCTATAGAGCACCTTAGATCTTACTTCAATATTTGACAGATCACTTTCGTATTAAATTTCAAATTACCAAAACTTTTCTCAAGTTTGGATTTTCCAAAGCAGCATATTTTTGCTACACTGATACAAATAAAAACATAACAAACAATGATAACACTGCACTATATTTATTATGATGCATTTGTTGAATGCCGAATAAAAGTATGTTACCTAATTTCGATGTTAATAACCAACGTAGCAAGTAAAATGTTCTAGGGTAGAAAAGAAGGATGCCTTATTTCTTCTAAAGTCAGCTGTTCAAATCTGTGTTTAGTAAATATAAAATGAAATGTCGTAATCATGAAAAGCTGCGATATATTTAAGGCATTAAGGTGCTACCTGTTTTTCAAAGAATAATCATTCTAGATATATTTGTTTGATATGAATAGTTATATATGTAATAAATTATATTTGTTACCGATAGTCGAAAACTTATATTTATACCACTTAGTGGTTTACTGTTAGAAGACTATATAAGCTTTTTTATAACGCTGAAATTTAGTATCTAACTTAATATATAATATTTATTGGTTCACATTAAAAAAAATATAAGAAAAACTTTTATCTTCACTAACTGTTGAGAAGATTTTTTTTGGCAAAGTTATAAAATGAATGGATTTCATTTATTCAGAATATTAAACGATACCAATAACTATTATTTTACAATACATTACCCTAATTTACCTTTTCCTAAAAGTCAGTGGATCATAAAACATTCACTTGTGCCATAATATATTATTTACATTTTTTTACTTGTCATTTCGTCTCAGCACACTCTTCATCCGATCATGGGCGCTGCCCTCGATTTCTTCTTCTCATTCTGTACCCACATCCGGCTATGGCCCCTTCTATCTCTTCCATGGTCTCAATATCCCATTTAATATTTTCCTGTTGAAGTCTCATACTTCCCAATGATCTTCTTCCATCTGCTATCTTCCAGCCGTCTTGTTTCTGCACATTTCATACCCCTCCATCCATATTTCTGTAGCTATCGGCCAGTTGTCCGATCCCAGTACCTCTTCTACCTCATTTTTTTTGATTTCTACTCTTTTTATTCCATTTACTATTACATAATCAATAACTGATCATCCTTGTTGTCCCAGGTACGTCTTCTTCCCCTTCCAATCACCATCAGTGCATCCATTTAATACCTCCCACCCTTTCTCCAAAATCCAGTCTCCCAAGATTCTTTTTCGTTATAACCATTCCTGTCTTTTGACCTTCCCCGTATTAATTCGCCTTGCTTATTTACTCCCCCACATCCCTCTCCAATCATTGCATTAAAATCCCCACCCACTATACATCCCTTTCATACAAATTTCCTGCTCGCCTCATCCTTTATTTCTTTTCTCACTTCTTCCCAGTTGTTATTCACGTACACTGTCTTAATTCTCAGATGTGTCCATTCCCTGCTGGCGTTTTATCCCCTCCCTTGTTCCCACGATAATAAAAAAAGGCAAAGTGAGGGGCGTTCCGCGAACTGCCTTTTTAGGTGCCCCTCTCCTTTCCCATTTAAACCTCACTGGTAGTTTTTCCCTTACTCCCTCCCACTCCTACTAAATCCTTTCCTGTTGCCCACTCTTCAAAATACTTCTGCCGCCCTGCATTTCTATTTTATTCCCAGAACCCCTCGTATTCCCCATACTTCTTTCTTCTTACTTTACAATTATCTCTTTATATTGTCCTTTTGCCCCATTACATGATAAACATTTGTTATTAATATCAAATTTTCCACATTCGACTTTCACTACCGTTCCTCTTCTTCTCTCTTCTCTGGCTACTTTTCTCAAATCTATCTGAATATTCCTTTCTTTCAAATGTAAAATCATTGTCCATATAGATATATCCATACCTATGATCTTTTTTGCATTTTTTTCATTTTATTCCTTTTTTCATTTCAAAGGCATCTTCCACTTAATCTATCTCTAGTTTTTCTTTCATCACTTCTTCTATAGCTCTAGATACATTCTCCCCCTTTATGAACACACTTCTTAGCACAATATTTTTGCGTCTTTTCTCCTTCTCTCTCTTCTCCTCTTTTTCTTCTAGCTCTAGTATTATGCTGCACAGATGCCTCTTTTCCATCTCTCACTACTCTTCCTTTATTTTCATTTCTGCTTTGATTTGCACTAGCTCCTTATTGATTAACTCTACCTTTCTTCTCAGCTGATCGTTCTTCTCCTTACTTTGTTCAAATATTTCCTTCATCTCTAGGCTCATATTTGACCGTTGACTAATTGCTCTCTAATTCGGCCAGAGCCACAACAACTAAATACAGAAATTGCAAAATACAACGACCAAGTGCACTGTATTAGAACCAGCATAAACACATTAAAATATTATTTATTTTAAACAAATACGAACTAGTCTATCTTCCTCTTCTTGCCGTAGGAAGCTCAGCTCATTCCACCACAGTGATTGTTCAAACAATTTAAATGGCAATAATTCTCTATTAACAGCATCATCTGAATTCCAGAAGTACCAGAAATAAATCTCTACTGTGCCTCTGGTCCTAGTTCAGTGATTGAATTTATATTATTAGAACTACAAGTACTACAGTACCAATTTAAAACAAAAACCTTGACAGATGAAACGTCTCTACCTGAAAGCTCATCCAGTTTCCAAGTCGACAAATGAATCTAATTGATTTGTCAACAAGACCATTTTCCTAATTGATATATTCCTAGTTAAAATAACGGAACCAATTGACCTTCCAAACCTTAACGTCCGACTAGGTATTTGAGTCGATCAAAATATTATCATATCCATCATTGGAAGTATATATGTTCGACTAATTACGATTAAAATACTTTTTGAGCTAAAATCGGGCTGCAAATCGGGCTGCAAAACTATCAGAGCGTATTCGTATTCTTGAACTGGTATATCGGTTAAAATTTTCCTTAAGATTTGTCTATTATTACAAATAAGACCTATTATTCGTACATGAAATTGAATACTCAACAACGTATCATTTAGACACATGAATTTTTAGAACCATTTAGAGTGTGCCCTGTTAAACTGTGATGAGTGATTATATAGGGTGGGCCAACTAGTGGTTTCTTTTTAAATCATAGATTATTTTGATACTGACAGCTTTTTTCCGTTCGAAATCTTGACTGAAAGTCACTATTATACCTCCTCGGTATGAAATGAGTCGATTTACGCTTGAACAACGTTAAGAAATATTCCAAACCTATTTCCAAAGTGAGTACTTAAAAATCATTTTTTTCTGACGTGGCACATTTTCATCTTGGCGGATACGTTACCAAACAAAATTGACGCATCTGAAGACAGAAAACCCGCACGTTATTGTCGAGAAGGCAATGGAACCACAGAGATTGCGAGTTTGGTGCGAATTGTGGAGTGATGGCATCATTGGACAATTTTTCTTCGAAAATGCGGCTGGAACAAGGTTTCGGCATTGGTAAGCTTTACGGAGCCATGTTATGCGATTTTTTTTACTGAAATTGAAGACATGGATCTGGATGACCACTAGTTCATTCAGGATGGCGCGCTATTCCACACAGCCCATGCCACAATCGATCTTTTGTCCACCAAATTTCCAAATCGTATTATCAGCCGTCTTGGCGATGTCAATGGGCCGCCTCGGAGCTGCGATTTGACCCCTTTGGATTTATTTTTGTGGGGAACCGTGAAGAACCGATGTTATGCCAACAATTCAGAAACGATGCATGCACTTAAGGCCAATATCATCCAAGAAATCCGTGAGTTATAGCCCGAAATCATCAACAAGGTCTTGGAAAATTGGAATGACAGAATGCGCTACTACGAAGCCAGACCAGGCAGCCACACAAATGAAGTTGTGTTTTATAATTAATGGGAATGTTTGCTCTTACTAATAAAGCCATAATACCTGGAAAAAATTAAATTTTGTGCATATTATTGCATTTTTAAAAAGAAACTTGAATCTGGCCCACCCAGTATACGGAACGAAATTATTTGTAGGAACCAAATGTTCTTATACTATATAATCACAACTATTCCACTCCTATTGCGTGTAGCCAACGACAATTAGGCTTGTGTTATTTTTTAGCCAATCAAGTCAATTATTAAGTGAATAAACTCAACTTAGCGTTTTCAACTGAGATAATCGAAGTTGACTATTTCCCGCAAACAAATTTAATTATATGAGTTGTAAGTAAATTATAAAATGAAAACATTTAGTAGCGCTTTATCATCCATAATAAATACGGCGGTGGAAAGTTCCGTACCAAAAAAATACAAACAAACGAGAGAATGGCTTGGAAGCAATTTAAGAAATTCCGCGCTAATAGAAACTACCAGTTGCTAGCAACTACTTGAATGGAAACTCTTGCCGCTAATCTGGAAGACTGAGCGTAGTCTAGAAATAGTCTGTCCAAATACCATTCGTGATAGTGATTAACTTGGAATAAATTTTTATGTGTGAATATTTTCATAATATAACTGATGAAACGAGTTGTCAAACCTAAAACGTTCTTCTAATTTGAAAAAAAAGTATTTAAGTAAAACTTCCCGATTGAATTCTAATCGAGTTGTAATCTATTTAAACAATCAACGAGTGTTATAACACCTATTACAATATCGAGTGATTACATAATGAAAAATGCACTCGCTAATTGCATCTTATTTTTTTAAACTTCACTGCTTTTCAAAATGCACGAAGAGTTTTATTTATATTTAAGTCAATATTCAAATTCACCTTGTAGACTGTTGTCTTCGATAATAAGCAACAAATGAATTATGGCCCCGCCACGTTTAATAAGAATTGACGAAAGTGAACCCCCTCTAAGTATGAGTTGAAAATCCCGGTGTCAATTGCTATATAAGCAAATCTCTACAGGTCAGGTCAGGTTTTGTCGAAATCCATACAAGCTAAGAGTAAAGTAACGAAATCATGATTTATTTGGGCAAAATTATAGCCTGAAGTAATACTTGAGGAAACTCGATCCATAGCTATGTTCAAAGTGATTCTTAGTACACACCAATCTTAACCATTGTGCCAATGCTGAAGTTATTATATTTACTTTGTTTCCGGCGACTGCGATGGCCTAGTGAGTAAAATACCGGTTCGTGGGTCACGGGTTTATGGGTTTCAATCCCAGCCAGGCGATGGATTTTTCTAAGAAAAAATTCATCGTGGGGGGGATTGATGGATGTTAATGTGCGCAACTCTCATTACATTCATAAATATACGGAAATATTAAAATTTGTCCTGACTCAATGACAAATGCCGAAATCAATTCCTGCTTACATTCACTATTCTTGAAAACCCTGTCTAACATCCTGCCCAAAAAAAAATACTTTTGTTTCCAAAACTAAACGAAATGAATCCACTGTCCTCTTATTTCTATTAATAAGGCTTGAGTCGTACTTAAATGAACCTGTATGCCAATAAATGTTGCACGTGAATTTGTCAAAATTGTGGCTTTAGAGGCGTGACATCTTATGAAATGTTTTCGTGTGTTAGACATGACATATGTTTCCGGTTTCTTCTGTCTTGGAACGCTAACTGAATGGGGGATTTTGTGCCCTAATAATTCGAAAAATACAATAACGAATTTTATATTTTACTTCCACAACTGACATAAGATAACTTTAAACTACATTGAGTGTCCACTTTAGAATAATTTATAATTTGATTATCTAAGAAGCACTGCGTTATTTTGAATAAAATATTATCACCAAATTTATCAATATTTATCAAACGATAGGAGTGCTCTTTGCAAACTAAACGTCTACCAATCCACGCAATGCCTGATTCGATTTGAGAATCTTTAAATTAATCCTCTGCTTGTAAAACATTTATCTAGCAAATCATATTAACTAAACTAGGAGCTTCTTTATTTCAAATTCTAAGCAAATTTAGAGCTTAGGAAGCAGAAAATCTTCATGTTTCTCGAAAATTTCCAAAAAACACTTAATTCCGCAGCAGATGCCGTTATGGTCACCAGAGAGTGTACTGGATCAAAGTAAAACTATTAATACTAAGTCGACATTGTTAATAATGTGGAGAATATGCTGATGAATCGTGAAAGACATCTAAAATTATATTATCTATATATCTCACAATCGGCTTATCTATGTGGTAGCGACGAAATAAAATCATAAAAAATTTCAATTGTTTCGAATAATGCAAACTGTTTTTTTAGCGGAGGGATGGGGGGTTGCGTGACGTTTGTAGCCTCAGTAATGGTCATGGTAGTAACATTAAATACAAATAAATAAATATGTTTCTACAAAACTGAAAACATGTCGAATATTATGTTTTTATCCAGTCTGAAATTCAAAAGAAACAACAAAATCCAAAGACATTAACAAAATCGACAAAACGCATCCAAAGATTCTTTAGCTAATTCGTGCTCGATTAAGAAGGTATGGATGACAGGAACACAGAAACTGAATAGCAAGAGTTATATTATATATATTAGAAACATACCAAAATTGATCATTTTTTGCCGAATAAAAGGGAACAAGTAAAAAAGAGACAAAATTGGGTAAAGATGTAGGGAAGTAAGATGACTACTTTTATATCACTCCAAACAGGGCTTGTATTTTTCCGGCGTTTCCAAAGATGTCGAAAAATGTTTTTACCAGAATGGGATAGCTGGAACAAGACTAACTTGATGTTCTTCATCGTACTTGTCAAGGGTAGGATTCATGGGTCGTAAATTCAGCCTTGTTGTTCCTCAAAGTTAATCACGTGCAACGATAACAATTAATGCAGAATGGTTCCTCCTCGACAACTATATGGCGATTTAGGTGCATTTCGATTTATGCGCAAGTGCAACTGTGGTATAGTTTGGAAATACACAAAAAAAAATATTCGGACAGAATGGAATATATCTAGAAATTATTGTCTTTACCAAACAAACATTATTCGAATTTTAACGCGTTTATGCTTTTTCATAACAATTCCATTTAAAAGGTATATAAACACTATGGTGTTAGTCCTTCTAGCTAATATAACTATTATGATTGTGAGAGGATGATGATGATACTTAAAAGAGATATTTAGATTTCGGGGAATTTACAAATGAGGTATGATATACATTGGCATGTCAATATAATTTGAAGTTTTATACAGGAGGAATAGTTTTACATATATATATATATATATATATATATATATATATATATATATATATATATGTGGCACTCTTAGATAAAAAAATAAGTACTCTCCGAGCACTTTCCAAATCTGCAATAAAAAATAGGGCATTCCATTTAAAAAAACATAAGTTTGGTACGCCACTGGAGTACAGCACGCCACTGATGATTAGAAATATTTTTGAAACATATCACAGTAATTATGCACCACTTTGCTCTTAGATTTTTTTCGATAGCTTTTATCGTAAGGGAGCTATGGTCCGAGGCGTCTTAAGTGCCACACCATGTATATATTTGGATTATGAAGTGACTTAGTAGGGTGTTAAAGTTTAATTAAAATCCTTAGGGTAGACCTCTCTTCAACTTTAGTATGATTTAGGATAGATAGATGGAGTTAGATGGCAAATTTAACCATAATATAACAAGGGCTGCTATTTTCGTTAATACTTCTGGTTAATAAGTAAGAGATCTGAAATTTCGGTCCTTATTTTAGACTTTAGCTTTTATGGATACAGTTTGGGGTTTGAAGGAGAATTTTGAGTCGAACAGATTGCCTAAGTGTTTACAGGTAACATATATATATAGTGAATAGTAAGTGTAGAATACTGTGATGTCACTGTGGAAAGAGGCAAATAGATAGATTTACTCGGATTAATTTTTATGCTCCATTTATAAGCTTAGATCAAACCAAAGAAGTATTATGAAAATCATTGAGCAATTTGAACGAAGAGAGCTTGGGTAATAGGGGTGATGTCGTCAGCGAAGAATAAGGAATATCATTATGAAACGAGGGGTTGGAATTATAAATATCGTAAAAAAAAATTGAAAGGGGCAGATAAGGAAGAGCTCTGTCATATCGGGAAGGATGAAAAAGTGTTTGTCGGATACCTTCTTGTTGAGTATTAGGATAATTAAATTTAGTATAACTATATACAGGAGATTATTATTTATAATAATTCATATATTTTCAAATAGGTAATATTTTTTTGTTATGTCTAATTGCCAGTTAAGGTTGCAAGGATGGATACTGTCATCACTATAATACACAATTAGTACAAACAATTCTCTAAAGTAAATGCCCAGTTGCACTTATATACACGATACATAATAATTTACGCCTGAAAACGAAGCGCTGCATATGCCTGCTCCACTGGAAAGAAAACGGATGAGTGACCAGCGCCATACGTTATCTGTATAAATTAATGTCGTTTCAGATGGTCGCCATTCTCTCAAATTAAAAGCCCTGTTACACACTCACATGCACAAAACATCACGCCTGAAGGACTTAATATGTACAAATAGGTATCATAAGTCCATAATACATATTCATTTACCACCTCAATTATTTATTTTTTTATAATATTAAATCTTATTAATATAATATTTATGCCACATCAGTTTAATTATATGCTGGTAATTTTATTCAAACTTTTTTTGTTAATAAAAAGAACAAGTTACGACTTCAGTGATAAAATAGCGTACAATTCGTCGCACTAATCAAATTTTATATGTTAAAACAAAGGGGCTAATGGACCAATTTACAGCGAGGAAAATTATCGCCTCTATTACAATTTCGAGAATAATGCCGTTATCGCGGAAAACAGCTGACGCTTTTAACAAAAGTAATCGAAAGAAATTCGAATGCATTTAAAATCAAATTAAACCCTACAAAAGAATTCAATTAATCATAATGCATACTTGGCTGAGGTGTCTTATTAATATAAATGAAAGGGTGGAATTAATTTGACGGTTATAATATACCTGTTGCTTAGATACTTTAAAGGTCAAACATCTAAAAGGAAGTTTAAGGATGGCAGGAAATATTTGATATTAGTTTCATTAATGAATATATCTATAAAGGTCATTCAATCATTAATTTATTACTTTATATAATATTATCCAAAATGTCTAAATAGTTAAATGTATTGCCTATAAATGAATTATATTTAATTATATCAATATTACAAGAAATCGTACACTATCTGTGTCGAATATAATTGGAACGTTTATGAAAACAATATTCATATGTTTGTTCTGCTCGCGACCTAGCACTAATGCAATTGGCGAAAGGCAAAATAATGCAATGTTAACGAATTATTTTCATGAATTGCACATTAACCCAATTTCAATTGCATACAATAACCATTCTAAATGTCACTAAAATTGTTGTGCAATGATAATATTAATCATTTTTAAAATACATTTTAATTTGAATTTCAACAGTAATTTATTAAAGATCATATTTTTTTAATTAAGCAGTTCATAATTCAAAATTATAAAATTTTATGTTCACATTTATGTTTAAAATGGAACATTAATCTAATACACACTAAAATAAGACATTAAATATAATTAAAAGGCTTAAATAACAAAACTATCTATTTTACAATTTTTCGTTATTATAATTAATTAAAAGACGAATCAGAAGTATTCAATTACCATTTAGATCGATTAGATTTTCTCAATATTATAAATTTCTAGATCTTGAAAATAACTGAAATTCATTCACTAATAGTCCGCATTATGTTGCACATACAATTTAAAAAAGAAACGTAGTTCAAGTTTCATTAACAATGTTGAAATATTCCAATTTTAAATGGGTTTATGATTCACTAAACAATTACTTTCGGTCTAAAACTGGAAATCCCATCTAAGTAAACAGGACTTAAATTTTTATGACATCATTAATATAGGTTTAAATATATGTGGTTTTTTTAATGATAAGAGATTATTAACGAATAATTGTGATCTAATTAATTTGAAATGGTGTTAAAATGAGATAATTTTGTAAGCACAATAAGTTATAAGTGTAAATTAAATATTGATTTACAGTTGCAGTATTGATGAAAATAAAAGTATTAATAAGAATTAATTTCTGCGCCGCATAATATTGCAAAACTGTGGTGCAGAAGCGCTCAAAGAAATTGATTCTCTTCATTACTTTTACAACAAGTTATCTTTTGATACCTTTATCAATAATATAAATGTAATATCCATTTTGTCATTTAGGATATTAGGGGTTGAAAGGGTGATCGTGATAAATAAGGTATTAAATTTTCTTTCTGATTGCAACCTCGGCAATTTAAGCATAGTGAAGAGCCCTGTCAACCTTTCTGTTACAGATCCCGGATAAGTTAAATACCAGAAACGAATCAGCGAGGAAGAAGCAAGAAGATGAAGGAAGGCACACTAATACAGTACAGAATCGCCGATACCATGCAAGCACTAGTTCCACGACCAACAGCAGCTTCTAGAAAATCAAGAACCATGTGTAACTAGCTCTATTAAAATGAGAGGTTCGAAGAAGAGCACGAAGAGTACTAGGATGGACGACTCAGCTGCCAGCTACCTGAATTAAATTCCAGGAAAAAGCACCTCCACTTACGACCGTAATATTTTAAGGAGTAGGTTGATATCATGGATGGAGCTCTCACCTCCAAATTTATGAAATATATCCTATTTATGATCGATGACTGAACTTCGGGGAAATCTTTAGGGTTACCTGCGTTAATCAACCTTTACTAGACTAGTTAACCCCTCGTATATACCCACTAATATGAAAAGTATGCTTCAAGTTTTTACAGCTAATCTCACAGTAATCTATTTTGATGAGCAATACCATGGAACGATTTTATCAGTCTCTGCATATTTTTTATTCGATATCACTCATCCACTATCAACTAAAAACCTGCAGGCAGTAATCAAACATTATGAAACCAACAGTATCTGCCCAAACTTTACTATTGTAGTACTAACACCTATAAGATAATCAAGACTAAAATTATAATCGAGTAAATACTTAATTATTTCAAAAAGTCATAAGGTAATTAATATTACTATTGTCAGTGCAAGTACAGCATCATAACTAGCATTTACCAACCAGAATTTTATTCTTGTCAGATCATAAGTGGATATGTAATAACCTAGACGAGAAAAATCCTGAAACAAAGCATTCAAAAGTCAAGAAGAAACAATAATAATCTATTGAAGAAAATGATTTGAGGAACTCTAAGAAGTTGAAATCTGGCAACCCAGGGTATATACAGAGGTTAGTTATCTTGCATTAATCTAACAATCCAAGCAGAAATATAACTAGCAGTGCTATAAAGAGCTTCATCCACTGTATAAGAGGAAAGAAAGAATATCAGGTAACTACAAATGTAATTATAGAAACACTTTCAAAAACAAACAACACCAACAATAATAAAAGCTGAAGATAACAGCTACATTACCAAGCTTAAGAAGTCTATGAAATATCTATTATCACTAATTCATGGACAACTTAATAAGAATTTAATAATTTTAATAACGCGTTAATGCTGTTTTTAATTAATGTATAGGGCCTATCATTTATGTGGCACATTACTAGAAAGCACCTTTTAAAAGGGTTATTTAAGGGTTCCAGAATAGAAGGGTCATTGAAATTAGAGTTATTATTTGCATGTCTGTTCAAATCACATGCTTCTAGTGTGTATTCTATATCGCTCTTAAAGCCTAAGACGTTTGACCTACATATTCTGTATCGCAGTTATTGCAATCAAGAGGGCAACTATTTTGGGAGATTTTTATGATGATATTGAGGATATGATAGCCGGCTATCACACCATCAGTGTCACGTAAAAAAATGCTGGAAAATAAAGGCGTTTAAGATAACAACCCAACTCGTGATCCCCCTATCTGGATATAACCTTTTACTACTAGTAAATGTCTGTTTTATGCCGATCTGGCAACAGTTTCTACGTGTTAATCATCTGATCCCACCGTTGTTCAGTTGAACGTCGTTTGTGCGACATGTTAGACTTGTTCAACAAAGTGCTTGTTTAATGCATTGGTTATTAACTGAGAACAGGAAAATGAACGAACAAAGATCCATTTAAAGTTTTGTTTTAAGCTTGGCAGGATATCGAAAGAATCTCATGCGATGCTGACATAAGCAGCTATAATATCCTCTCTGCAAAAATTGATTAAATAACTAAACAGAAGTAAATAGAAGCAGTATTGATGAAGAATATTCATGGATATTTAATGGAAAATTATTTGAAGATGTGAACTCCGAGCGTTTTTCTTTCGGCTAAAATTTCATTATATTAAGTATTTTTTCAAATTTTTTTATAAAATATATATTATATATAAAATATAATAATTGGAAAAGAGTTTAAAGATATAAAATATATAAATAAATATATCAAACAGTGTTCTTGAAGTGTGTGTACAAGTGGTTTTCTCCCTGACCTGCGACCTCCGCCAATGACGAAAAAATTAAAAAAGTGAGGAAACTACCCAAGGAATGCTGACGAATTGCAGATTAACCATAAATTCGTTCGACAAATCATCATCAATATTCAGAATTTAGAAATGAGTAAACCTGTTGTAGTCTTGTGTCACATCACATAACTGACGATCAGAAGCAGGCACGTTTAGAGGCTTTACAAGATTTTGTCGAAACGGCGGATGCGATACTAAACTTCTTGAACTGTATTGTCACTGAGGATGAGTCTTGGTGTCTGGTAAGACCCTGAAATTTAACGCCAAGCATGGAATGGCGTTCTCCTGATGATCAGAGCAGAAAAATCACGCATCAAAACAATCGAAAGGCATTTCAATTTCAAGGGAACGATGATTAATGCTGTAAGGTACATTGGCCCACGGGGATGATTTCTCCCCAGTGACTATTTCGAATACAGATCAAGAGGTTTAAGGCGGCTTTATTGAAACCCGAAAATTCAATTTAATCATACATCATTTAATTCTAAGATACATTTAACACAAAATCCCACCATAAATAGAAAAATTCTATAGAAAGCGGACAGAACCTTTCGAAAGGCTGTGTGCGGTTTGTCATCTCCCGTTGACTTGTAGCCCCCCATATATACACGTAAGTATTAGGGTCGGTGGGCTTGGGTATTTTTCCTTTAAGGATCTTTCCTTTCCCGCCTCTCCAGAAAGCTAACTAACATATACCCCTCGGGTAGTAACAATGATGCCTTGTTCAACTCCACAGACCACCTAAGACGGATTTTGGAAAGTTTTTATTCCAACTGGAGAATTTGCATCTCAACAGCGGTCAGAATCAATTTAAAAGACTCAGGTCCGGCAACGAGATCTCCCAATGTTCGAACAACTATGGATACTTATCCTGAATCAGGATCACACCCCGTAACTGGTCTGAAAATACGTTTGTAAAAGCTATTCAGCTTATAAAAAGTCCAAGAAAAGTCTCTGACAATACTCAAACAAATACGTAGCCAAATGTCTCACTATCTAATCAGTGACACGCATGAATGGATTAACGAGATTCCCACTGTTCCTACCCACTGTCGGAAATAAACTCTGACTCGGACGCAAATTCGAATGGGAGACTAGGCTATCTGTCTCTTGGCCGGGGGCTCGTACAGTCTTTCACTTCTGTCCATCCTGTGTTGCGGCTTGTGGTACTGTCAAATCGCGAAGAAGTCAGCTTCTCCGGTTTTCCACCGTTAACGTGTCATCCGGAGACTATCTGTTACTAGCTTCCGAGCTCAATGGGCTATGAGACATCTCACTAAACAGTATAGTAAGAAGAAAGTGAGGTATTTTGTTGATCAGTCAAGTGTGACCACCCTCTTAGTGCTCGCTGGGGTCCGACAGAGTCGTCACAAATAAAGGGGGTGGTGCAAATTGAACATCTACAACACTCGCCAGATCTCAATCCTCCAGACATTTTCCTATTCCCATGACACAAACTCGCTTTGAAAGAAAAGAAAAGATTTGACGATATTCCTGACATCCAACGAAACATGAGGCTTATGAACTCCATCCCAAACATCAAGAAATCACACGCCCCGGGAACAAAGCATTTACAACATTCATTAAAATTTGGTCAGTCTGGTTTGTTTCCCAGTCTTGCTGGAACATCGTGTATCAATTCTCTGGAATGCGGATGAGTTGTGGTCTGAGGAAGTTCCGAATAATTGCTACGTTGTATTCGTTGCGAATACAATGTCACTTTATTTTAATCCTTCCCCTCGAAGAAAATAAGGACCTATAATTCCATTGCTCGAAATCGCACACTATAATGTGACTCTTTGAACATGTAGAGGTGTTTCATAAAGAAAACAGCGTTTGCATTAAACTTTCGCCATTTTACATTAAAGTATCTATTCCTCTGTCATCACATGGAATTCTACATACTCCTTGATTTTCAAGGCCGAATAATATCTTTTAGGAAATTAAGAAATTGTTCGATTGTACGATATTCTTCGTGTGCTCGAGGAAATTTTTAAACTTGTCTTTATCATGGGGCCAAAAGACGAAGGTGTCGTTAACATAACATTACGTAGCCATAAGAATTGAGCATAAGGGGCTGATTCTAGTGTGATATTTATGATATCGTGCATAAAAAAATTTCGGGCGAATGATTGGATCCCATTGGTGCTTCTTCAATTTGTTTATAGCGGCTTTCATTGAATATGATGTAAATATTTGACAAGCAGTGATTAATAATTTCTATAGTTAGAATAGGCTATTAATATATGTAACGTCAAAAGTAACTATAACGTTTAATTTCACCTTCCATCGCAGATATTGACAATTTCACCAAGAGGATTATCCGCAACACAATTGAAATAGAAAAACATACCAATCGTCTCAACAAACGCGACGACGCCAATGACCACCCCGG
The DNA here is from genome assembly GCA_963969525.1 of Ontholestes murinus. NCBI lineage: Eukaryota > Metazoa > Arthropoda > Insecta > Coleoptera > Staphylinidae > Ontholestes > Ontholestes murinus. The sequence goes on along the minus strand of OZ018392.1, from coordinate 49,548,136 downwards.
TCCTGAAAATCAACACTATGAAACAACCATATTTCATTACCCACGCCGTTTGTTTAATCCCCACAGGCAATCCCAATGAAATCTCTGTTAACCCGTCCGGCCCAATAACGAGAAACCACACACGCGCCAATAAAACTCAACTGCCGCATTTAGATCAAAAAGTAATAAGAATTTGGTTGTGAAATTATCTTCTAACCAATTCACTACTAAACACCAATCATGATATAAATATAAAAATTGTACGTCTATTTTTTCAAAATACACTCATAAATTTTTTTACCATTCAATCCCTAAAGCATGGGGATTATTCATAAAGGTTTAAGTGTTTATTTGGTTGATAACATCCAACTTCCTGATGTTAATTCAAGGGGAAGGGAAAGGGGAGGTAGTGGATGAGGTTTTGGTCAGAAGGCTCTTTAGTCGTCTTTTACGACAAGCGAGCACACTGGGGGCCTATTCTAATCCCGCACCCCCAGGAGGAATGTAAATAGTTCCATGGAATGTTTTTTAAGAAGTCTAAAGAGGGAGACTAATAACAATTGAGCGATTTTCATATATTGCGTTACAAAAATCATATTCGATTTCTCAAATCATCTGAGGAAATATACACTGTAGTACGGAAATAGTTCAATATAATTTTATTTGTAAGAAATCTGCAAATAGGGTAAAAGGTGAGCTACACCTCTAACAATTTAGCAGTCTGCGTATATTGCGTTAAAGAAATAATCGGCAATATTAAAATTTGCTGGTGCAAGGTCGTTTATTAAAGATATTACAATTTACAAGAGGAATGGTACAGCCTCTAATAATCTAGAAACTGACACTGGCCAAAAATGTTTTATTATGTCTCACAGTAGGCTCTACTTAATACAAACTTACGTGCAATTAATATATTAATTATAATTTAAATCTCAAATATTGATGGGAAAACGAAGTTGATTTGTATAACAAGTATAACAAGCTGGTTGTCACACATATTTATTATAAAAGTAACTAATTGCATTTTTCCATTTTTAAGAGAAATAAAATATCATTAGGAATAAGCACTTTTGCAACAATTTGTACATTAAAATTGTACAACCTTTAATATCTGTTAGTCATTAAAACATATTTATTTAATTAACAAAAGTATAAGAGACACCCAATATACACATAAGAAGTAAAATACCACAGTATTATATATTATGGATTACCACGTACTAACGGTCGCAACCATCATCATTATGACCACAGTATTGTTTAGAAAAAAAATCCAAGTGTTTAATTAATCCTGATTTACTGCTATAAATCCCATCCCGCTTTTAAAGACTTTTACAAATGAAAGTTCTCCAATAAAATTAGTTGCTTCCTATATCTACTGTCCTTTTCTCACGTGAAAACTTCACTACATAAATCGATTGAATTGAAATACTTATATACCGATACATCCAAACGTGTATCCTTGCGCTGTCCATTTACAGAAGCAATAAGATTTTATTATTACTTAACGGCGAATTAGAAATAAAAAAAAATGTGTTAATACTCGGTGCCTTGAATGAACGGGTGCGAGTGGTAAAAGTGCAGTTTTTATTCAGGACATAAGAGACTTTCATTCGCGTTCGCAGACAAACGGAGAGACACGTGAATGATGTATGTGTACGTGTTCGAAGACTACAATTCAACTATTCAGGACAGCACGAGGACAGCCTTGGGTGGAAGAGTAAAAGTGCAATTGGTTCGATTTAGGTTACTAGTTTCGTGCAACCAAATTTTTACAACTATTTATACAATAGGATCGAAATTAGCTATTCTCTATTCTTTATTTTTTTGGAAATTAAAAACATGACATTACAAAAAATTATTATGCGTAATTTTATTGATAAATTTTATAAGCAATTCTATTTGTTTATTTTTATTTACCTATTACTAATCTCTATGATTGGTAAAGTTAGGCAATATCAAATAACCTAACATTTGGAAATATGATTCTATCAATAATAAATTTCAAAAATATTAACCATAATATTGGTCAGAAACAAAAATTTCGGTTTGTATTTAAACATTTAAATATTTTATAATTGTACTTATTATTTAGAAACTATTTATTAGATCAATATAATTAGATATAATTGCTGACGCCATTTCCATATTATAGGACCAATTTATTCAATGCATTTTAAAGGTTAAAGCTATTAATTTTTCTTTGTTACATTTTTTAAAAATATTTGCATATTCGCTGGTGTTATTTAAATTCTTGAGTAAAGTCATTATGTAAATGAACATCTAGATTTACTTAGCTCCAACTGTTTTTAAATTACATATCCATGCAAGAATTCACCTTCATATATAATATGAATCTTTGTCACACTTTTACAATATGTATGTATTTTTGAGTTATGTGAAGATTATAATAATATAAAAAGGCGGTTAACTTTCTTTCTTCACTGTTTTATTAAACAATTAGATTTTCGATTCGGACACAATGGACACATAGTCAATAAGTTGACTAACGCTAGTTCGGCCGCAACCTAATGCGCCACCACTGGCGTATATTAAACTTATTTATTCATAAACCTTTAATTGAAGGGATATTTGGTGGCTACAATGTTAATAACCTGTTAGTTCTCATGTAAAATTAGACCATTGATCATTAGATCGAAATATATATATATATATGTTCGTTGTAAGCTTAATTTTTTGAATTTGCAAGTTTTAATAGTTCTTGAAAGAACCGATTTGCAACGATTTCAAAATTACATTGGTCTTCTTTAGGCGGCGTTAGGAAAACTGCAATTTTTTGTACTATTTATATTCGAAAATCCACGACATGTGGAACAAAACTAACTAATAAAAGTTTGACACATTCATAGTTCTAAAGAACACCATTAAGGAAATAATGTGTTTTTACCTTTTATCCATGAAAATAATAAGTAAGGAGAATAAATAGTTGTATTTAATTGACATATCAGATCCACATTATGACAATGTATCATTAAATAATGAAAATTTTGATATAAATGTAGTGTAATGGAAAGTGATAACAATCTACCACCTTTATTACAGGTAATGAGAACTACTAGGAATCTAACACCAAAGGCTAGGAAAATATATCAAATAAGTTCATAATTAAAGATTATACTACTTAAACGTAAACAGCGCGCTTAAAAAAAGTATTATTTCTTGAAGGATTTTTAACAAAGAACTTTTTGAAGTTTGAATCTTGTGTAGTTTGAACAACATGAAACTTCTTGCTGGATGTCGTGATAATATTGACATAATCCCGAGGAAGATAAATTTTATCATATTTTTTTTTTGGATTTCATGCCCCGGTTCAGGGTACCTGTGTATCGATTCATTGATTAACGAATTCTCAGGGGTAAAGAATGATAGTCGGTATAGGTGTATACTTTCTAAAATTGCTCATTCACTGGGTCGAGTAAATATATCTAGGCCGACAAATGATAAAGAAAAAGCGCTTAAAAGTGAATTTAGTATGAAATTATTAATGTTCTTGGATAAACTCCAAGCTAAATTGCACCGAGAAAGGGATTCTCGTATTTTTGATTTGTCAATGTTACGCGAGAACTTAAAAGTCGAGGTTCCTCAAAGTTCCCCTATAAATTCGGATGTTGATTCAGATAGTGATTGTAGTGTAAAGGAATTCAAAACGAAACCGATGCCAATTCGTGATTGGGGTTTGAAATTCTCGGGTAGACAGGACAATATGCCATTTAGTACGTTTATTGAGCGTGTTGAAGAATTGAGACATACTAGAGGTATATCCCACTCCATGTTATTTAGAGATGCAATCGAATTATTTGAGGGTGATTCTAGAATTTGGTACAATATGGTAATATCTTGGGCAACCGATTGGAAATCTTTAGTCGAACTTATGGCTGATCAGTTCCTGCCTGAAAATTTCGATCGTGATTTGTTTGAAGAGATTAAGAGACGCTTTCAGGGCGAGAATGAAAACATTGGTTTGTATGTAGCCTCCATGACAAGTTTGTTTAATAAATTAAGACAGCCTGTCGCGGAAGAAATTCGAATGCAGATTATTATTGAGAGAATAGATCAATATTACCATCCATTCTTAGCTTTTCAAGATATCAAATCAGTCACATAGTTGTTATCACTCTGTCGGCAATTAGATTCAAAACGAAATTTATCTCGTTCTTATAAACCACCTCCTAATAGAAATAGAAGTCTTATTCCTGAAATCGCTTACGCAGGTTCAAGTACATCAGATGATAGCTCTCTTCATTCTAGAAAATCTTTTCTTCTAAATAATGGTCCTAAAGGTAAATCAATTGACCGTAACAAATATCATGATAGAAAGTGTTGGAACTGTAGTGGATTGGGTCATTTATCATCAAAATGTACCATGCCTCAGAAGAAGTACTGCCACTCCTGTGGATACCCTGATGTTACAGTACGCTCTTGTCCTAAATGTAGTCTGAGATCGGGAAACAAACAAATGAGACGATAGGTAAGGGTTGCTCATCGTCTCATAATACTTCCCCGACCCTTGATAAAATGTATGACTCTTCTGTTCGCTGTGTTTTAGATTATGTGTTATCTCATGTTGATAATGATACTCGTCCCTTTATCATTGTTTCATTTTTTGGCAGAGAACTATTAGGTTTATTAGACTCTGGCGCAACTAGAACTATTGTTGGAGGTAAAGGATGGAAAGTACTAAAAGATATTGGTTTTGTTAAATTAGAATCTTGTACTATTTCTATTGCAAATGGTGATCTATGTGATTGTCTTGGGATTCTGCGTGTACCAGTGAAGTTGGAAAACGCAGAGAGAATAATCGATATTCTTGTATGTCCTTCATTAAGTCACACCCTTATTTTAGGGGTTGATTTTTGGGTGAGAATGGGAATCATTCCCGATTTAAGATCTAAAGAATGGAAATTCTCTCGTCTTGAAACGAATATTTGTGTGGATAGTATTGATGCTTTAAAATGTCAAAATTCCATTTCATCAAATGAACTTAAGATTTTAAATGATTTTATCCAGAAAATATTGCGAAAATTGGTGACGGGTTAGGATGTACTGATTTGGTTAAACATAGAATTGAAGTTCTGGAGGGTGTTCAACCAATTAAACAAAGATTTTATCCTGTTTCTCCCGCTTTAATGAGGCATATTGATGACGAATTAAAGGAAATGTTAGATAAAGGAGATATAGAACCTTCTTCTAGTTCTTGGAGTAGTGCTATTGTAATGGTCCGCAAGACGGATAATTCTTACAGGTTTTGCGTAGATTATCGTAAGCTTAATAGTGTAACAAAAAGGGATGCTTACCCTTTACCATTTGTTTCAAATTTTAGATAAACTTAAGAGATGCTCGTTATCTTTCTAGTCTTGACATTAAATCTGCTTATTGGTAAGTTCCAGTGGATGAACAGTCTCGTCAATACACAGCTTTTACAGTTCCTGGACGTGGACTTTTCCAATTTAAACGTCTTCCATTGGGTCTTCATAATGCACCTGCCACTTGGCAAAGGCTTATTGAGAATGTGCTTAGGGCAGATTTAGAGCCATTTGTATTTAGGACGATAAATAAAATTCACTTTGTTGTTATCACACACGGTTTTTATTATTAGTGACCGGTTTCAACCATTACATGGTCACTAATAATAAAAACCGTGTGTGATAACAACAAAGTGACTTTACTTATCGTCCTAATTTTCAAAATGTATCACAAAGTAATGGCTTCAAGCATCAACTATACCATTTGTATTTGTATATCTCGATGACGACGACAATGTCACGCAAACTTTCGAACAACATATTGAGATTTTGACAAAAGTTTTTGATAGATTAATATCTGCGGGATTAACGTTTAGTAAAGAAAAATGTCAGTTTTGTCGAAGTGAACTTCGATATCTTGGGTATGTAGTGGATGCTAATGGTCTTCATGTCGACCCAGAAAAGGTCAATGCCATCCTGCAAATTCCTACTCCGACTAAAATCGCTGATGTTCGCAGTATTATCGGGACAGCTTCATGGTATAGGAGATTTATTCGACGTTAATACAACCTCACAGGGCTATTAAAGAAAAACGTAAAATTTAACTGGGGTCTTCCTCAGGAAGAATCTTTTAAATTGATTAAAGAACGATTAATATTCGCACCAGTACTGTCATGCCCAAATTTTGATTTACCTTTCACTATTCAAACTGATGCGAGTGCATTTGGTATTGGAGCCGTATTAACGCAAATACATTCCGATGGTGGTGAACGGGTTGTGTGCTACCTATCGAGGTCACTTATAAAACAAGAGCGGAAGTGGTCAACCACCGAACGTGAATGCCTTGCTGTGCTATGGGCAATAGAAAAATTGCGACCATATGTCGAGGGTACAAAATTCACTGTTGTCACTCATCACTAGTCTTTATGCTGGTTAAATAATTTGAAAGATCCTACTGGCAGATTAGCTAGGTGGAGTGTTCGTTTACAACAGTATAATTTCGACTTGGTACACAGGAAAGGAAAAGATCATGTTGTGCCTGATATGCTCTCTCGTTCAGTCCCTGTTGTCGATATTTTGGAAACCAAAGAACATGATAGAACGATTAATGTAAAAAAAGATCTTTGGTATTCGAACATGTTAAACAACGTATTGGAATTTCCGCTAAAATTTCCATCTTGGCGTGTTGTGGGTTCGATTTTATATAAACATGTAGAAAATGGAACAAATCCCAATTTGTCAAATGAAAGCGATAATTGGAAACGTGTTGTTCCAAAGTGGGATCGCGCAGATATATTGCAGAAAAATCATGATGATCCTTGCGCTGGACATCCTGGTATTTTTAAAACATATAAACGTGTTATTAGCCATTATTACTGGCCCAAAATGAAGGCTGATATAACCAATTATGTCAGAAAATGTGTTGTGTGTAATCAAAATAAACCGGAACAGTTAAAGCCGGCTGGTCTTTTAGCTCCTCATCATGATGTTGATAAACCATTTTAAGTTGTGTCATGTGATCTCATGGGTCCATTACCTAAATCAAATCGAGGGTTTAAATATATTTTAGTAATATTGGATAGTTTTAGTAAGTTTTCGTTGGTAATTCCGTTAAGAAATGCCACAGCTAAACTTGTATATGCAGCTATTGAAGATAAATTTTTATTACTTTTTGGTCAACCGGAGATTATGATTACTGATAACGGTACCAATTTCAAAAGTAAGGAATTTCGTAACTTGCTCAACTCCTACCACATCAAACAGACATTTACTCCGCACTATCACGCGCAAGCAAATCCTACTGAAAGAACAAACAGAACTCTAGGTACCATGCTTCGTTGCTATGTCCGTGAAAATCAGAAAACTTGGAATAATAATATTTTTAAGATCGGTTGTGCCTTGAGGACACAAGTACATGATATTCATAAATACACTCCATATTTTGTTGTCTTCGGGCGTGAAATGCCTACTAATATTGAGATGAGTTCAGAATCTTCATCAGGATTCAGGATTGAGGAAGAGTCTCTTTTCAAAAATAGACAGGACGCTTTTCAAAAGTTATACCATCAAATTAAAAATCGGTTACAAAAGGCTAGTGAGAAAAATGGGCATTATTATAATTTACAGCACATAGATGTTTCTTTTGATATTGGTTCATCTGTTTTCAGAAAAAATTATTGTCTCTCTGATGCGACAAAGAACTTCTCCGTGAAATTAGCGCCAAAATATGTAGATCATTTTATTATATCTAAAAAGATATCACCTTGGACATATGAAATAATTGATGTGGATGGTAGATTTAGAGGAACATGGCATGCTAAGGATTTAAAACAAATACAGACTGATGATCACTAATAACATTTAATTTGATATTACTCTTCTGGTAAGTAATACATATTTATTGTAGTCTAGTATTAAGTGTTTGTATACTGATGTAAGTTGGGTTGTTCGTTGTTTTTTCTTGATTATGTGGTACAGAAGGTTTTGGTTGTTGCTGTTCTTGAATTGAGTGGCTTTGTTTAACTGTCGTCTTAGCCAAAAAAAAAATATTCTTGTTCCTATCATCATACGTAGTTTGTAGTTTTGTACTTGGAATTCTTATGATGACCATCTATAGGTCATCCTCTTTAGAGGAAAGGGGGAAATCTGTAACGGTAAAAATTTGTCATTAAGGACTTTTATCTTAGGCAACCCATATCACTCCATATCTTTATCATGTTTTGCGTATTTATTTTAATATTTTACATTTTATCAACGTAACAGAACTTGAATTTGTTAAAATTAACAATCAACAATGTAGATGGTAGATTTATTAATATTTTATTAGGTTTAAAAAGTCCGATGATTTTATTTTCTGTTTTTGACTTTCCGCGTTGAGCGCGTGTAATTTTGGCGGTCGATTGATAATGTTTTTTTCTCATAATTTGTGATCAGGAATTTAATGTTAGAGAGAGACCGATATATATATTTCTATGGGAAATTTCCTAAATTACAATTTTCGACATTTTGTTCTTTTCTCACGTACAAGCCGTGAAGAGTACATCGTGGTTGATATCAGTAGAGGAATATATATCATTATTTTGGATTTTACTGGAAACCACTAATTCCACATTTATTTTGGAGCCTTATAGAAGCATTTGTGAAGTATATATATTTTGCATAATTGTGTAATAACTCTGTTGAGGATTTTGATTGTTACTCCACATGGTCGTACAAGAGGAATTTGTCGGAATACTACTCTGCTCCATTATTCGGCTCGATTAATTGTACAAAACCCTCTTTAAGAGGTAAGTTGCTTCCTATATTATAACAAAATAAGGTTCCTTTGTGTCGTTAGATGTGTTCACCATTTTGACGTATCGAAAAATTACGCGTCGTCTTTTTAGGGTTTTTTTCCTATGTACGGATTTCGTTTTTAATATCGGCAATTGGATTTCCGGGATCATTTATTCTGTTCCTGTGTTGATTGAAATACTCCAGACGTACACCCTAAAGGGAAGCACCCTAACCCTTCGTTGGAATACCTAGTCCAAGGATCTCGAATTCGAAGTATTGGTCAAGGAATTTAGGGCGTAAACCCGTATTATTAACCGGAAATTCCGCCAAATAAGTTATACGACATTTATATTTGTGCATTATATTTTTATTGTTTCTTTTTCTTCCTTTGTGGCTAATTCTAAATTGTTTAATCGAATTTCTAATATATTGAATCACGTTATTGGTTAATGAATTTTGAGCAATATTACAGTTACATTTTTTTTGTTTAATTAAATTTTTGTCTAATTTTTTTTAACTTCTAACAGTATTAATTTATTATTATTTTCATATTTTTATATTATAACTATTTGATTATTATTATAATTATTATGTTATCCTTATATTTTATTTAATACGAATAATTATTATAAGATAAATTGTGAACCATAAATGATCATTTAAAGGGAAAAATTGATTTATATTGTAGTATAACAAATATTTAAACCGAAATTTCGATTAATGATATTATTATTTAACACATATTATTATTTTTAATCATTGACATTGTCATAATTTAAATTAATTTGGTTATTCTTAATAAATTGTTTATTTTGAATTATTAAATCTATTTTATTGTCTATGAGAAGTAATAGTGATGATTGGTTTTCAATATTAGGCAAATATTTTGCAACCGAATATTTGGATTCACTTGTTGAGGAACTAGGGGTAATTAATGGTTGCTGGCGCCCTTATTAGTAAAGAACAAATCAATTAAACCCATGACCAAACTCTCCGACAAAAAGGTTAGCCTGGTTCCTTTTGTTGCCATCTTATTGTAGACAATTATTGGTAGATAACTTTGTAGAAATAACCCGGGGCTTATTTGTAAGGCCAGGGTAGGTGGCAACCTTCTATGTTCGATCTATGTCAATGATAATTTAACTGGTACAAATACCAAGTAGTATATTGTAACATCAATTAGTTGCATTATTGCAACTAAGATTTCAATTTAAACACGGTCTTGCTTATAAAGAAATTTGATTTCTTCACTGACTTCAAATCTTCAGGAGCTTTTCGGTAGAAACATTGCGCCTGTCAAGGTTTTAAGTTTGAACTGGGGCTATTGATTCTTCTAAATACATAATTCTATTGTCAGTTAGAAAATACACTCAAGCTTTTCCGTTGAGGTAATTCATATGCAATATTTCAGAGAATAATTCTTACGACAAAGCAACATTATGTTCAAAACGCTATCGTCATTTGGTTTTATCATAGACGTGGATAAAATGAGCAGATATTCACGATGGTCATCAAAGAAAGCAGGCTTTTGCATCGTAATTATTGGTTTCCAAATGCACGTGACTTAATTAGAAAATTATTCGTTGTGCGGTTTGTTATAGTTTCCAAGCCAACCTAGATCTGTCTGATTACCTAGTTATCATGTACAACCTAGACGTTGTATCTCATATACTGTATACATATATTCTGATCAGGGTCAATATTTTATTAGGTCCTGATAATGAAACTTTTGCTCAATATCTGGTCAAGCAAAATATTGTTTGGAAAATTTAAATGTAATCACTCGGGTAGAAGAGATTTTAAATTCAAGAGTCCTTTCCGAACTTTCGAATTCACCAAATCATAATTTTGAATATTTTTACTCCGGCACACTTTGGGGTCCATTCAAACGTCAATTTTCGGTATACTACCGATCAAATTGATTTTGCTTTTCTGGTATACCCGGGGAGTTTTGAAGTCAGCATATATAGTTTTACTCATTAATCATAATTAATAAAAATGATGGTAGCGACCGTTACTATGTGGTAGTTCATTTACCCTTTTTAATCATAATTAGTTTACAATTTTCTATCATACCTATATAATATAAATCTTATTCTTCTGATAGGACGTTTATTTTACATCGCATATCGCACTCGCAAATATATACATACAGCTATAACTAAAAGGGTTTTACATTCAAAATTAAATTAAAGAATTTGCTTCTTAAAATTATATAACAAAATCACTTTCATAATACCACAGAGTGGCTAATACGTAATTTGGCGATTTAGTAATTACTTTACCAATTGCATTATATAATTTTCGTAAAAAAACGTGTAATAGATAGATTAAAGGAAGCATACTAGTAATGTAAAGATGTCCTTAATGAATTATTTCATTTAGGTGTAGTTCCTTAAACTCCTAATTTGTACGTAATCAATAATTGTAAATAAATTTGACAGTCTTATAGCATGTCTGTGAAATATTATTAAGTAGAAATTTTTAAAAATTATTTGATGATGATAAGGGGATATATTTAAGTTACTTGTTAGATTTTATTGTTGGATATTTTATTATTAACACAAACAATATAGTTATTAGGTTTTATTAGCAAAAAATATATGAACAATTATACATATCCGGAAATAGATAATGAAAAGGAATTTTAAATAGTAACATTAATATTAAAATATTGTACATACCATGTCATAAAAAAAAATATTTACGTCGTAATTAGACACACCTGTAATATTTAACATTCAATACCTAGCATGTGAATGAAGTTAATGTATTCAAGTAATATTTTACACCAATAAAAATTAAAAGGGAACAATTCTGCACAAAATCGTTAGACGACTTAAATATATATAGTTTACGCATTGTTATATGTTCTATTACCAAATTTTGTCTTTAATGGCCATAGAAATTCATTGATTTCATTCAAATTTAGTGCGATAATATATTATATTTATTATTATTACACTAGTCACGTAACATTATTCCTGTATAAAGATCAATATTAAATAGATTAGTATTAAAGCAACAATTAATGTGACGTTTTAAATAACGAGGTAATGATCTTAAGTAGTTGTTTCCGTTTATTTCAAGCATTCATTACTGCTGATAACGTCGAACCTGTTTCGAGCTTTGATCTTAATAAACGTAGTGTAGTAATTGCAGAAAATTATAATTCAAACACAGATGGCGATATTGCGTAGCGTCAATCAAGTTAATTAGTAAACTATAAGCCTAATGAAATTATATAACAAAATAATTATATAATTGTTTTAAAACTTAAAACTCAGTGCGAGTATTTATTTTCCTTCTACATTATATTACTTTTATTTTGCTCATTTTTATCTTAAAACATAATCTTCCATTTAGTATATATACATTTAAAGAAGGTAAAAAAATATACGTAGATAACAAAAACAATTAAATAAAAGCAAATCATATTTAACTAGAGCAATTGCACAAAATTCATGCAAAGTTTTTGCTGAATACTTGACAATATTTGAAAATGAATGTCTCTAACGTCATTTAGAATAAGGTTATTTAGATTTGTATTTGGAACTTGAGTTTGATATACTTGTAGCTAATACGAATTTAAAGAGTTTAGTAAAGTAAGATTCTGCAAAGGTAATCCATCTTCTGGGAAACTCTTTATCAAATCAAACTCTTACCGGTAGTACAAACAGAGATATATAATTTTTTTACTGCAAATGCATATTTTGTGTAGCTGCGCGAGGAAAAGGTTCTTCACACAGTTATACAAAATATGCATTTACATTTATAAGATTATATATCTCTATCAAGTCTACCTTGCAGCTCATTTTGTTGAAATTCAGAGAAAATACACACATATTAATAATGTTGTTCAAAGTTAAATTCTTATGGCTAATCATCGCTGAAATTTTCCTTTATTAATAATATAATATATGATTTAAAAACTATACTTAGCTACTTTTGTCTTCTTCATCCCTTTTCCTCCCTCTTTCCCGTTCCAGTCTTGTCAGTATCTTTACCCTAGGCCAGTTTTCTCTCACGCTTCTACATCTATCCACCAAATCCTCTTTTACTCTCTTGCATTCCTCTGCCAGATAACTTCACGTATCCTTCCCGTCCTCACACAGCACACATTCTTTATATCCCTCGCTCATATTGTTCTTCCTCTCTCTCCTACGTCCCGTATCTCGCCCTTGCCAAGGCACCCTCTCCTCACTTCTGGTGATGTTATCCTTGATCTCCTACCATGTACCTGCCACTCCCTATAGCCCTCGGGGTATCCTCTCTTTTCCATACAGCCTTGTCTCTCTCTCGGACACACCCTTCCTCTCATATATTCTTTTCCACTCTCCACATACCCATACTTTCCTACCATACCTCCTTCACCAATCTCTTCTCGTCTAATCCCTACAGTTTGTATTTAGGGTTTAGGGTTCTCTCTCACACCTTTAGTACCTCTCGACCCCCCTTACCTCCGCCCCATACATCAATATGAGAATAAACCGACCCTTTCGGTCATATTATATCTAATTAAGTACCTGACATTCACGATTTTTAAATTAAATAGTGCCATTTGGCACAGTCTAATACAAATTAGAATTTTTTTATGTTATTTGGATAGACTAAATATTTGAGAGCTGCCATCCCTTGCTCTCTATCCGCTTACTTTTGATTTTTTTTTCTAAGAGCTTATAAATTTTGACTGTTGGATTCTAATAGAAAAAATTACTCTCTTCATCCTGATCCAACACAGACTATTCATCGAATTTGAAAAAATCGTCTTATTCAACTGTATACGTCTTAACTTGAAGAATACCATTTTGAAGGTTCTAATAACCTCACTTTCAGTTTTTCATCCCCTGATTTTCATAGTTAGCTGAGAATCGTTACTAAAAACTGAAGAAGAATTGCTGCTGCTAAAAAACGATAATTTTGACCTCCATATTTTTAATAATGAACACGACTCTAGGAATAAAGTACCAAATAAAAACATCAAACTGGTCCCATTAGCATCTATCAAGTAGAATGAATACCAAAATAAATACAACAGGATTTTGATTTAACTAAAGATCTTCAATCTGTGGAAGAAATGCAATTTTCGATGCTAGACTTGTTGCACGAACCCCGGAGAGTTAGTCTGTGGAATAGAAGAGAGTGAGAACATCCAGAAGTTTAAAGCAAATCCCCATAAACAAGTTTATGTCCAATAATAAAAAATAATCAAAAACCAAGCAACCTCTGCGCATTTTAAAATGAGACTTAATTCCGTGCTACCACAACTGATGAAAGGATACATGTGATGATGGAAAGTTGGCACTAACCAAGGATACGTTGCTATTTCCAACCTGTCTTAGTAGTACCCTTGATTTAAAACAGTATTTCACTAAATAGTTTTTGCCAATTACGATGAACGTACATTTTGATAATATTTTCACTTCTCTACTGGACAACGACAGATTTTGGAAAATTAGAACACTACATGAACACCCTCTCTTTTTATTCTCCAGCTCGAGACAGACTTATGTGTTGATGAACAGATGGATCTCTTCAAATGTAGTCTTGATTTGAATTCCTTTGATTAATTAAAATTTAATCAAACCCGTGGATATATACAATAAAGGTGTCATCTATTGTAATATGGTAATATCATGATTGAATATTTGCCCAGAGAGTTAAATATGTATTCCAAAGTAAAACTCGTTTCACTGTCTGCAACTGTGCTACGCTGATAAGATTCAAAATAGTTTGTTGATGTCGGCTTCTTATAGATAATAATTCAAGATCATGAGAAAATAGCTCAAATTAAGACAACAAAGAACAATAACGCAGAAACAATCAATAAAACAGGAGTATAGTGAAGACAAACTAATAATATGCAAAGCAGATAAGGGAAACACAATTACACTACTTAAGAAGTCAGAATAGATAATTATAATTCACTCAGCGAGAAAAGTTTTCAAGTAGACAAAGATCCGACCCTGAGTTTACAAAAATAAATAGCTGGAGTAATAAAACAGGCACAACTTATACCAAAAGAGGAGAAATTTAAATTAAAAGAAATGAACCCTAATGGTATCATACTATGAAGCCTCAACCTATAAAGTTACATTTTGCCCATACATAACATAAACAACTAATATCATGCAGCTCGGATCATTCCATAAAAAAACTCGATAGAATTTGCCAACTCAAAACTATCATGTTGAACAAAAAAGTAATTCTAGTCTCATTTGAAGGCGTCTGTTTATTTACTTCAATACCGGTCCCGGAATTAAAAGACATCGTTATAAAATCAATATCATTGCCCACAAGAAACTGAGATCTACAATAACAATTAAAAGAAAATTATTGCCGCTACAACGATAAATTTTACATTCGAAAAAATATTCTTCTTTATGGGTTCCCTTACATTGTCATTATTCGTAGAAATTTTTATGAAGTCCTTTAAATAAAAGCTGCTGAACAATACTGGTGTCGATACGTAGATGATATATATATATACATACATATATATATATATATATATATATATATATATATATATGTTTTTTATAAGTTTTCGGGTTTTTTCTCGTGTTGTTGGATTGAAAAAACCCGAAAACTTATAAAAACAGATAACACTCGTGAAAACCTTAAATACAACATATATATATATATATATATATATATATATATATATATATATATATATATATATGATTTGTATGATTTGTATATGGGACAGCTCGAATTTCCAATTAGATGACAATTCCAATGAATAATGACAAACACATACAATTTACAATGGAGAAAAATAAACAAATTCAAGATTAACTTTCTAGATCTCACTATAAATACCAACAACAACAACACACTTCAATACTCAATCAATAGGAAGCCGACAACTAATACCAGTCCGAACAAATTAAACCAGTAGGACTAAACTCATATATTCACCGCCTATTATCAATTCCAATTAATGATGATGATTATAAAAAAAAGAACTGAATATAATAAAGTTAATACTTGATGCGCTGCACTCTTGATGGAAACATATATTAATATTGGGTAAATAGTAACTCTTGTTTTGTTCCATATTGCTTTCATTTTCATTTATCTGACACGTGTTTCGGTCTTCGCAGACCATTATCAAACTTCCTAAGGAAGAAAAATAGTCAATAACAAGATTGATAAAAGGGATAAGGAAAAACGTTCAGGGGTATATAAGATTCACTGTCAAAATTGTAGCGGAATTTATATCGGCCAAACAGGAAGAAATTTTCAAATAAGATATAAAGAACACCAAAAGGCAATTAGAGATGGAAAAACAAATACTGGATTAGCAGAACACTGTATCAACACCGGCCACCACATGGGGGAGATGTCCGAGATTAAAATTTGCCGAAAAGGGAAGAAGCTTAACTTCCTGGAAGGGTTGGAGATTAAGAAAGCCATCGACAAGGGGATTACCATTTTGAACAACCAGCAGGAGCTAATCCAGACCGACCAGATTTTAATTGCGGGACTACCCTCCCAGTAAATTATCTGCCTTCGTATATATATTTGTACATGACCTCATTATAAATTAGTTTAACTTTGATAATGGTCTGCGAAGATCGAAACACGTGTCAGATAAATGAAAAATAAAAAAAATATGGAACAAAACAAGAAAAAACACATGCCTTCTGCTAGATGACCAAAAGGACGTTAATCGGTCACCACTACTAAACATCAATCTCTAAAAGAATAATACTCCAACCCCCTTACCCCCCATGATAATTACTATATAAACCTGACACAAAATTGTATTTTTTACAATTTCTTCGCTTGAAGTGTGGCGAAACAATTGTTGCTTAAAAAAAAGAAATAATAAAGTGTTTTGAAAATTTAAGTGTTTTTACTTCAACAATCAAACAAGTGAATATTAATTTTTAACATATATCAGCCTCATCAGAAGTAATATATTGAAAAATATATTGGTTAAACGGAAAGAAACGAAACTTTGAAGTAAGACTACGAAAACTCCAAAAAATTAATGGAATAACAAGTACTAGGGAATCATTGTATAAATACATGACATTTGGGGTAGATCAAACCGATCCATATTTGTCGAAAAGTTCGTAAGCTTAAACAGGCAGCATGAGATCATCAATGGTTAAAACATCATTAGTGCTGTGATTTCCACCAACTAACTTACCTTACATGTATATAAATATTTCATAAAATCAAATTGATGATGATGATGATGGTTTGTAGAAGGCAACTAGATGGTCGCAGCAATTACACCATTCCTTGGTCCTTTGTGTCACCTCCTGAGCTTTACTCCTCATACCAACCTAAACTTACATGTCTGTGAAGGGGCGTCAAGTTTGGTGGAGTTTGATTGCAGCTGTGGGTGTTATGCGCATTGTGCCCGTCATAGCCACACCACCAGGTTAATGTACGATATATCAAGCTGGTCTGGCGATTGCAGTGTAGAGCCACCGGGCCACCTTTGGCTTGAAACCCCAGGTTGGTCCTAGCGCACCTCTATACCGCCGAAAGATGACACAGGCTTTTTTAAGCTTTGTATTCTAAGTAGTTCTCCCAGTTGAGAATAGTCCAGTGTTATACCGAGGTATTTCACAACGTTTATATTTTCTTGCGTATTTAAATAAAGTAAAACTGACTTTGTTAATATCACACTATTTATTTAAAAAGTGACTCGAGTTTCAATCAACAGCTGATCATTTTCAAACTTAAAGTGAAGTGAACGCCTCAACCATTAATCAATTATTTTCTTGGGGTTAACCGAGAGCGACGTTTTTTCACACCATTCTTCTTTGATTTAAGGAGCGCTCTGCATTACGCTAGAGAGAATACTCTCGTATTTTTCAGCAGGATTATCACGTAATTTGCGTATCATGGTATCCTGCATTATTTAGTTGTCATAGTAAGCCATCCGCAACGACATTCCACAGATGTAGAGATAGAGTCAGGCTTTCTTCCCATATGGAGACGGTTACAGTGCTGAAAAATCAGCATGGCTATAATCCATCCAATGATGTTTGTGGGAAGCCCATGTTTCGTTAGACCCAGTTCTATGTTAGTGTAAGACACATTATCAAAGGCTCTATATCTACATCCTAGGGCTGACTGTTTTTGTACGCCAGCGATCCTTCAATCCTGCATACATCATGATCAAGGGCCGACTCAGTTGACTTCCCTGGCCTATATATGTGTTGGTTAGGGTGCACCTTGCTATTAAGCAACACTGATCCCTAATATGATTGTCGCACAGTCTCTCTAAAGTCTTTAGAAGAAAAGACGTGAGGTTGATTAGTCTAAATGATTTGACTGCGGTGTGATTTGAGAATAAAAATCACTTTGGCTTCCCTCCATGGTTCCGGTACATACTCCATTGGAATACATGTCCGTCATAGTTCGCACAGTATCGACAGTATCTACACCAAGCTGTAGTACGGCAGGATACATACATTTCATTACCCGTTCTATTTTGCTTTTGGTAACGATGTCATCACTTATGTTCAAGTCCTCCGTTGCGGGGAAGTATTCTGCGTCATTTTAATGCTGCGACTCCAGAAGCAGACTAAAACATTTTCGCAGGTCAGCCGTCAGAAGTGCCGCCCTCCCTTCTACTTTTCCTATATCGAATATATTTCGTTATTCGTTATTTAGTTTTCGTGAAAATTTTTTGAATTTTTTTAAAGGAAATATCTGTTTTGAGGGCCTGGCTGTGTAGTGCGGCGCCCAGACAAAAGTTGCGCCATGAGGCTCAATTTAAAGTCCCTCTGGATTCTCTTGTATATGGCCCAGTCCTTCTCACGTTGGGAGTTCTTGGCTTTATTAAAAGCATTCCTAGAATTTAGCTTTTTTCGGTCAAGCTGGAGCACCAACAGGGAGGTTCGAAATATGTACCAATTTTCCTCGCTGGGCAGGACTCATGAAAAGAGTCTATAAGGCTGGACTATAATTTAAGAGATCGTCTCCCTATGTACAGGGTCCTGCCTGAAGATAGGTTCTTTCAGGTGTTTGGATAGGCAGCTGTTAAAAAGTTCCGTATCCGTTCTTCTTGGGGTTCGAGCTATAATTCGTTCCATGGTCGTAACTCTTATACTGAAGCAGATCAATCTGACCGGATAAAGACACGTCCTGGTGGACGCGCCAGTTCTCTTTGCTTGTCCACATTTGCGAGGGCGATATCTATAATCTCTTGTTTAGTGTGAGTCACAAAAGTGGGTTAACGACCCCTATTTACTATCTCTAGGGTCGTAGTTGAGAGATTATCCTCTGTAATTGGTACCGCTGATACCACACACTATGTGGCGCTATATCCTATGATCAAGTCCAGCTTCCTAAAGTTAAATAAGGTTTATCGAAACACTTCAGGCAACTGAGAATGAAATTATGGAACAAAACAAATGCTTTAGTTTGCTCAATATGCCTTTTATAAAATTAGGTAAATGAAGATACGTTGATGTACGTGATGTAAGCTCAAATCTTCGACATATTGAAGATCTTACGTTAGCAAAAATATTGGGTACGTCCTGGACTTCTTCTGTAGCTGCCACGATGTACAAAAAGTTCATCTCATCAGCCTTGACGTGAATCTAGAAGTAGTAAAGGCAGGCAGGTTAACTGGACTATACCGCCATGGTTGGTTATTGGCTGCATTCAGATAAAGACGCACAAATATAAAAAAATAATCATTAAGAGAGTTTAATTATTGGAAAAAACTTTTGGTTTTGGTAAAGTATTAATTTTATTAAATAAACCATTATCTATGACCTGATGATTAATATACTCTTTTGATTTGTGCAATGAGTTAGTTACATAGTTTATTCACCTATTATTAGTTTAAAGTAAATAATAAGGAGATTATAAATAAATAAATAAATTTAAAAAAGTAATAAAATAAAATTAATTAATTATAAAACAATTAATTATTGTTTCCGTGTCACTAACAGCCACGGGCCGATTTCGATCTATTTTGAATATCATTAGCGTAACGCAGTTGAAGAAAAGAAATATGCATCCAGATAGTTGAAAACATTCAAGTGACATCTTTAATTATTTATACTTCAAATATTATAATGACGTTTAGATGTACCTTACCTGTTTAATTTTTAGTTTATTTTAATAATTTATTTATTACACACTAAAAACTTATTAATTAGTTAACCAAATATGTTGTTTTTCATCACATTTTTACCCTGCACTTTTCTACCACATTATTTATATTCAATGAGTGTAACACTTATGTTTAATTCTGCAATAAACAATCAGGAAGAGAGAAAATTACATTGTTGTTATATATATATATAAATATTATGTAACATATATTTATTTTCTGTTTACTCCTTTTTATTGACTCTATCAATAGCTATTGTCGTAACCAATTGTTTCGTAATATTCTATGAAAGTTTCTAAACATTATACTTGCAAATCCTCTTTGCGGCTCTTATCAGCGACCAAAATTTCTCATCATGAATGAATATTTATTGCAATTTGTGAAATGGGAATTTATTGACAATTGGGTACAATAAATTTCACCGTTTCTGATTTCTTGCATGAATAACCAATAAGCACGGCTACTTACCATATTAATCTTTTGATTTGAACTAATCGAACTAAAGTAATAAAACATTATTAGTTATGTATAAGTTTTGGCTGTATACATCATTTCGTTAATTGATCTCTCTCATTATTCTGCTTTATGAAAATTGAATTGGCTTATAGTAATGAATTGGTGATATGAAAGGATTGAAACACGTTTCAGGCAACTGGGAATAAAATTTTTCATTAAGTAATTTAATTAGAAGCCCACAATTACATAAGTAGGTGGGCGACCTCTAGATCAAAATTTGTGAAATCAATCGAATTTAAAGTCGACACCGAACTTAAGGACGTAAAAAGGCGTGCGTGCAAGCGTTCGGTTTTTCATTACATTGTTTTTTTACGCTATGTGTATATACCTGTCGTGTTGAGAGCACGTGAAAATGTAAGTGGAATTGATCGGTGTCTATGTGAATCTGGGCCAAGGCTGTCTTGTATGCCCTTTCTTCATCTACGGCACTCGAAACCGCGCGGTCTAATGCCTATAGTGGCACACGGCCCGGGGCGGTCATTTTCTTGCGCAACACCTGCCGCCGTTTATATTACACTCTCCGGATATTGCGCTAAACACTAGGGATTTAATAAATCCAAATGAAGACCAAATTGCAGGTTTCAAACGTCTTTGACGTGGATTAATCAACGAGTGAAGCTCTTTGTGCGATTCCGCGGAGAGGGATTTATTGCAAATCGTTGTTGATATTAAAAATTCAAGAAATTTTTATAAAGAATTCGCGGATTTTAATTAAAACCGGAGAGGCAGACGTTTGTTTTACTAATTGGGGAATCGATTTACTGGCATTAATCTCGAGCGTCCCCGAGGGGATTCATCATCGAACTTTAATTACACGCATAAATATTGCACGCGCAAGGAATTTATATCAAGTTTTCTACAAGTTGTGATAATTGGTTATGTCTTTCATTTTCATTACATGTATTAGAAAAAGCGTGTTTACATATGATTTTTTTATTTTCTGTCTTTTTTTATTACTTATTTTTTTTTTAATTTTAGGCAGACTTTAACAATTTAATATTGAGTCAATATTGACACATACAGATTAAATCAATAATGGGCAAATTTTTCATAAAAAAACGCCACATGATGGAGAATGTTGAAAAATATATTTAAAACTTAAGACCTGATTATTTTTTTTAAATAACATAATAAGGCATTAATAAAAGTTTTCTGCTCCTTCTAAGTTGGCACTGATATAAATAATTAAAGACAACCTGCTGATTCACAAAGGTGCGACACACATATCAATACTAACAAAACATATAACACAGGAGGTTAAATATTGCTTAATTCACTTCAAATAAACTGTTATAAATCATTTCTACCCTAATACATATTTTAATTTGTGATGCAATTAAATTACTGTCAACAATAGAACATTATTTAATAATTTTCTTCCTTGTAAAATTAATAAAATATCATCTCAATCTTGACATTTCGTTAATTGCATCATTGATCTTTACCAATATCCTGTTCAATAAAAAGTACTTCAACTAAGCGACTTCATCACTCACGCTTTTTGCCATGCTTTATTATTTATAATTAGTAAAATATTTTTGACATTTTTTAGAATACATTTGGTAATAACTATAAAGTTTATATGATGGTTTTAATATTTTATTATGCTATTAGTATGACTAGTTTATTGACTATTATTAATAGGAAGTTATAATAATATAATAATAATCGTAAAGATGAGATGAGTTGCCATTGAGATCCAAGGACCTAAATAAAATCCTATTATAAAAAAGTTCTTTAGATACATCGAACCGCAATATTAATAATAGACTTCCAAGTTTCTAAAAAGTTTCTAAAAATGACTTTTATTGGTTTATTAGCATTGTTGGTGCATGCTTGGTCAGAACTGCAATCGTCTTAATGTGTTTGAGTGAGGAGGGAAAATTCATCTTGATAACCTTAGAGTGAGGTAGTGTCGAACTCTTATCAACAAAAACCACTCCTTAAAGATCTCTTTTACAATTAGTCTAAGACTATAGGTCAATCATTGTATGATCTCCTGCGAAATTGTCATTAAAAAGGATTACTGTAGTTCAATCATAAATAGAGGCTGATTGAGTGATTCAATATTTAACTGTAACATCGTATTTCAGAAAATTAATTGTGGAAGAATAATTATTATCTATTTTGTTAAATTCCATCGCACTAGTAACTTGACTATTTCGATAATTTTTTATATTCCTCATATAAAGCTGAGTAGTATGCACCCAAGAGCAATTTCTGAGTCTCTAATTAACCCCAAAGAAGAGCTGTGAAGATTACCAGTGATCTGATAAACATTGTGATAATTTTACTCCATTCTTAATTAAAAAATTAGATCTTATAGTAGCTTTTGGCTTACATGGAGGTAATCTTTTCGGAATTTATTTTAAATCATTATTGATTTATTAATTCGATTACTTTCTATAAAAATTGGGAGCAATATTAGAGATATTTGTATCATATTTAGGTAAAAATTTTGAAGACTTCTATAATTTTATGGGCCTATGTAAATGCGGCCTTTATTTATTACCACATTTGAAATTTCGCTGATGTACGTTACAGTTTGGAGACATAGTAATAATTCTGTGCAACCCCAATGCAAATTAATTGGATATTTAAGAAAACTACGATATACTGTAATACTATTTATTGAGTGTATCTGTATACCAACTGATCGCTGATTGGACAGCTATCTCACCCACTGTAAGCATGCTGAAACTGTATCCAAGGTTTAACGATAGCTACTGTATAATTCTATGTGACTATATCTGCCTCAAATCGAATAGGAATAGCATGACGATTTTCCTGGCCTTTTACTCCTGCAAACAATCGATGATAAATCCATTCAATACCATTAAGAACTCTAATAATGTAAGCCTTGATCTCTGCTTCTCTAAAAAAAAAGACCTTTATTGGCATATCATCCTCTATTACACAAAACATCTTTCTTACAAACTATTTACACATCTACCTCTACCAAGCCCCCCCCCTTCTACCTTCTCTTCTCCTTTCTATCCCTCCCCAACTTCTCAAAAGCCCTTACCCCCGCCCCATCCTCTCTCATCCACTCCATCACCCTTCTACTCCCTTTCACCCCCATCCATTCCTCCTTCACCCCCACGCATTCCTCCGCCAAGTGTCTCCACGTATCCTTCCCATGCTTACACAATACACACCTTCCATATTTTTCCCCCCATCCATATCTTCCTTATTCTCTCCTCCGATCCACACCTCGCCCTTGCCATATTCCGGTACTCTTCCATATACATGCCACCTCCCATACATATCATTGTACTCGCTCCTTTCTATACACCCTTGCCTTTCCTACCCTTCCACCTCCTTCCCTTTCTCCCTCACCCACTCGTCCACCTTCACCCCGTTCCCTAGCCATTCCATTACTTTCGCCTCTGACAAACCTACCCTCTCATACATTTTCCTCCTCTCACCCCTCCATCTACCCTCAACCCCACCCACGCTTGTCAACCATATATCCTTCACCAATCTCTCTTCCCCTAATTCCCACAATCTCCTCTCATACCTCACCACTCTCACCATTGCCTCGCACTCTAACCTCTCTCTATGCCCCCTGCCTCAATCCCTCCCACGTCTGACACATTCCGACATTCTGACCCCATTTTCTCCACCACCCATGTCTCCTCGTACACTCTCCTCACCCACTCAACTTCTGCTTCTCTAACAACTCGGATAAAATAAAGAGAATGGTTGGGACCGTTTCAATTCAGTGTAACTCGGATAAAGTTGAAGAAGCTACACCTATACTATTGTCTGACAAACATCACCCAAACCTCTTGGTTATCTGTATATGGGTTCTTTTATTTTGTTTTAGAAACGCTCGATACGATACTTCAATTCGTTCAATTTAGAGATTCTCGACCACTAACAGTTGATGAGTTGAAATACTGACAATGACTCGTTTGCTGAACTGCAAAATCAGTATAAAAATCTAATCTTGCGTCACCATGAATATATTTATTCGTCCGAAACAAACATTTTGTCATAAATCATTTTGGAAGTTTCTCAACTCACTTCAATCTAACTCTAATGGGTTTCCTACGATCATGTCTCTCGATGAAACAAATGATTGCTAACCTTCTGAACATGCAAACCTCTTTGCTAAATACTTTACAATGAACAAATACAGTTAAATGGGGTTTTCCGTGTATTACAGCAATAAATAAATAAATAAATACAGTCTCCACTAATACCTATTCGCACATTAAAGAAGAAGTTCACTTTACTAATGTTCCTATAACCTTAAATGATATTCAAAGGTGCTTGCAAGTCCTTAAAATACATACTACATCTGGTCCTGATGGCATCCCTTATGTGTTTCTTAAAAACTGTAGATTCACTGTGAACACCTATTTTCAAGATCTTCACCGAATCCCTTAACTTTGGTATTTTCCTAAATCATTTAAGTTAAATTATGTACATCCTATTTTCAGTTTTCCTAATTATAGGAATATTAGCATACAATCATGTATTCCATATAAGCTGGACAATTTTGTGAGCGAGTTCGTCAATTACTCCAGTAAAAAAAATATCTGTGATGAGCAACATGACTTCTATCCTTCCCGGTCAACTACAACAAACCTTTTCGTATTTACCAACCTCATCCTTAATTCGTTCGAATTAGGCTTCTCGGTACAGCTTATCTGGACTGACTTCGCAAAAGCCTTTGACCGCGTGAGTCACAAACATCTAATACACAAATAAAATAAAATTGGGTTCGATTGAATATTCCTAGAGTGGATCCCATTTGGGACCCTTACTTTTAAATTTGTTCATTAATGATATAGGGAATGGTTTAAAATCTAAATTTCTACTATTTTCAGATGATCTCAAGATTTACTCTAGAGTCACCTCCTCCAACAATGTATCACAGCTGCAAGTCGACCTGGACTTTCTCCTTTGTTGGTATCACAACGCTATGAAACTTAATCCATCAAAATGCAAGGTTCTATTTACACGGCGCCAGACACAGAAAGTCTGGAAGTTGTATACAAAATTAATGATTTGGGATACTAATGGATCAACAGCTTACCTACTCCCAGCACATAGATGCTATTGTCGCAAAAGCTTTTCGTGCATTAGGTTTTATAAAACGTAATACTGCTTTGTTTAGAAATAATCACTGCATTACAATTTTATACTCGGCATATGTTATATAATTTTTGAACTATTGCTGTATTAACTGATTGCTTTGTTATTGTAAATACATGGATAGATTGGAGTCGATACAAAGAAAGCTTGTTAAATATTTATGCTTTAAAAATAATATTATATTCGAAAGTTATAATTATCCCTTTTTGTTAACTTTAATTTAACTTTCTTTTTTATAGTGATAAATGGATCGATACCTACAATTTTGAACATGTTCTCATTGTGCATTCCGGCTAAAGTTACAGTACAGATTTTCATGGGTCTAACTATGCGCTCAACAATCCTTTAGCTCGTAACACACAGCTAGTTGACAAATATTACTTGAACTTGGGCTTTTTCAGGTCAATTCTACTTTTAGTTTTACTGTATTTCAATTTCATGTTTTCTTGTATTTATTAAAGGAGTATCCCTTAATAAACGATTATTATTGTAATTTACAAATATCTAAGAAAACTGCAGGGGGCTATATTTAATTAAAAGCCCTCTACAATTAATTGACTTTGTTAACAATTGATAAATTATGGCAAACTCAAATGAGGCTAACTAAAGTAACTTTGCTTAAAAACGCTGAATAAGTTAATAGTACTGAAATAGCTCAATGAAAGTTATTTTTTTACTAGCTGTCCAACTGATGTTATTGGAATTTTTTTATCAGAAAATTCTATGTAAAAAATGTTATTTTTTGCATACTTAAAAAACGCATCTACTTTTACATGCAAGGTTTTTCCTTATCGTGATAGTAATAAGTCAATAACCTGGGCATTTAGAAAGGTGTATATTTCAGTTTTCAGTTTAAAGAACACTTGTATCACATCAAAAATCTAAACGTGTAGTATTCAGCAAAGTATCAAATCACACGATAACCACTGAACATAAATTTTTGGTAGATAACATTAACTCATTAAAACCCTTAAATGCTATCCGGAACTATAGAAATAAAAGAAAACTTTAATACAATTAACTTAATTTCGAAACCCCTTTAATCGATATCGACTTAAAGCAGCATTTTCAGCGAAACGTAAAAGCTAATTAATAAGAATAAGCATAGATTACAAATAGCCTGTCATCTAGAAGTCTCAAACTCAAGAGGAATTGGCAAATAATCGATCTGAAAAATAATTCTGTTATTCATTAAGAAATAGAAACATAACTGAAGTTCACCGACTGCTTCAAGGGATGCCTTCTTCATGTATTTATGGCATTTGGATTTGTTCGATAAGTGGACAGAGAAGTCCGCTGCACGTAGGCGGCTCACAGATCCCTCCTCCCATCTGAGACCAATTTCCTAGCTACACTCGAGCCAACCTAAGGCATTGGCAAACGATAGGACTGCATCAAATGGGACTTTAGGATGCCTGATGACTTTAGAAATCCCTCTTACACTGTAGATTCACGCAGGTCCCAGTCTGTTCAGATGTCATCTTAATTTTCCGTGTCCTTTTAGGAGCCATACAACCTTAAATAGGTTTTTTTCTGCATACAGTATCTGGCCGTTTTAGTGTTCATTTTTTTGACACCCTATAGCTAGGGGTGTTGACCCATCGATCCTCGTGGTATCTGATTGATGCATTTTTTTAGTAGGGTAATCTAGTATTGCAGGGATTGTGGCAGGGAGAGGTTCGGCCCGCATACCTTACATCCGGATGACTTCCTCACCAAACCAATTGCTATTCTGTTACCTCTGTTGTTGCTGTGTCCTTTCGCCCAGCATCAGATCACCTTATTGTTACAAACCACTTTCTCCTAGGCTTCGCAATATTCCAGCATTAATGCTGAGATAATAATATAGTGAAATTGCTGTTCGTTATTATGTGTATGTTTTTCCCTTGATCTTTTTGTTAGAGATTTCCTTTGTTGCTTATAGTCTACCCACGAGTGTGTAGAAAGTACGATTTTCCAGAACTGTGTTCAAAGATACAAAAATTGTGTTCCCACAGTTGCCGTTTAAAAAACATCTCGTTTAGGTACGTGGGTGAGAGGCATATAATCAAATGCTAATGTTTTCCACGCATGTCTTTGCCGGAATATTATCATTCCAGTGCTTGAAATAAGTTCGAATCTTTTTTTACTAACGCCATAAACATATCTACAAACCCTGTTTAAAGCTGTGCCGATTTTTATATTGTATTCACAGGATCAAGAACGTTTTTGTCCTCCACTCAATTTAGGTCTAGATTTGGCAACCTTTTTTAAGACTAATTGTCCCCGAGAAATAGGCCCTGTTTCTTTTTGTTAGCAATATTATTAAATATTAGCAGTGTTCTTTATTTTTTCAAAATATTTCCATATACAGTTACAATTTCCAGTTTTCTTTTTAGCTTTCAGACATTTATTTTTGTTTTTAATGCAAATGTAAGATTTTCCTTCAGCCTTCCTTTTTTTTAGCAATATTTCTATTTCACTTACTTTAATCTCTTCCTCGTTTCTTGGCAACTTGTTTTTTTACAACTGTTTGTGTCTGTTCATAATCATCACTTTCAGAATCACTTCGGACGAGCGATGAAATTTCAGTACTTGACTAAGTTTCGGGTTGAGTAATGTGAAGTGTTCTATATTATGATGAACGAAATAAAATTCCTTACTTCACTTATTATAATAAGGAATTTTATTTTGTTCGTCATAATTCAGTACTTGAATGAAAACAGAAAAGTATAGTCATCTGTCAACCGATGTTATACGTTAAGTTTTTCGGAAATACGAAAATTTTGACTAAAATGATCATTTAAAAATGCACATCGTGTTTCAAATGCCGCCACTAATATGAGTTTAACAATCAAAACCTTTTCTATATAATGTTTTTCAATGGAAAAGTACGTTATGGCAACATAGTAATGGGTTTTGGAAATGCCGAAAAAACAGATTTTTAGGTTTCTATTCATACTTTTGATTTGAGCGACTTTTAGAATTCAATCAAATGACCTGATATTTGGCAATAAGATTTCTCAATGATCGCTATGACTAATTCCAGAGGAAGAGCCGATTCTAAAAAAGAAAAATTCTGTTTACGCTAGGATACATCCATAGTCATATGATAAAACCAGTGGATTTTGCATTTCGTCAAGTCTTTGGCCTGACATAGAAAGCGCAATAAATTTAAAACCCTTATACTTTCTTTAGGGTTGGTACTCTTAACTTCGATGTTGTCAAAATTTTATGACATTTTATTGAGTCTTGTACAAGTTATATAATGTACTTTTATTAAGGATAAATAATTATTTTTTGTTTTGATTAAATATTGCTTTCTGATTAAAGAAAACACTGATGACGTAAATGCATGGTTTGTTAAAGGTTAGGGCCCATCTAGCCTACCTAATATTGGGTTGCTCAGTTTCATTGTAGCCGTATGGGTACAAATATGCAGTCCAGGAAGGCCAAATGGGGCAGTTACTCCAGATAACGTCCAGAAAGTCAGTGAATTAGAATAAAATGACCAAAAAATTTCTTGAGCTAGCTAAAATCATAGATCATCTCAAATAAACGCATTGGTCAAATTATTCATGAATATTTATACATTAAAAAGTTCTTTGCATGTTGGACGTTTTTGATAAACTAATAAGCGGAACATGTTCGACTTTTAAAGCCAAATCTAGTCCTAGTAAACGACAATGAGAAAGAATTTTTGTGTCTATTTGTGACAATGGATGAAATATAGCCCATTACTCCACCTTCAACCAATAGTCAGTGAAGTGGTAATTGTCTGGCGATAGATGTTCGAAGCGTTTGAAAACACAACAATCAACCGACAAGGTTTTGATAAGAGTTTTTTGGGATGGGCATAATATTCAATATGGTAAATATATCAATAAGAAATATTACATTACTTATACTACGAGATCAAGGTCAAACAACCACAGTTGCCAAAGAAAAGATTCATTTGGCTTGCGTTAAGACTGGTAAATTAAAAACATGCGCTATGAGTTGGTCATGCATATTCTCCAAACCTGGTCCAAAGTGCTTGAAGCAGTGGTTCGCTATTCAAAGATTTTACTCAAATGAGGGTGTCAAATTCTTACTACAGCAACTTAAAGAATATATTATTTATTCCGAAAGTATCTACTATATATCAAGATTTCAGTCAAACTGCATTCCACACATATTATCAATCTGAGGCCAAATCAAAGTTACATTATTATTTCAATAACAATAAATAATAAATTGGTTAATGTTGGAACATATTTTTTGACTGTTTATATTATAAATGTTACATAAACATTAGAATAAGACTAATAACAGTAATAACAATTGTATTAATAATTGAGCTGATGATGTGAGCAATATATTTTATGATCCATTAAGTAAGAGTATATGGCAACGATCGTATATAACTATTACATCCAAATTGCATTTAATAGCTTCTACTCCATTCAAACGATGCGGTTTTTCCTGTTATAAATAAAGAAATCCGCCTCGCGTGATTTGATTTTTTTTTAATTTCTCGTATGTGCAACTTAATTATCACCGCGATAGCAATTATAAATAATGAGCGCTTATCTGTTACGAGACCGGCTTATTTTCGTAACCCGAAGGTACATTTTCTTAGAACTCAGAAAATTATATCGAAAACTGTGCGGGCGCCTTTAATTATATTAATTAATATGTGTGACACTAGAAATGATTTCCGATTTATTAATTGGCACAGAAACGTGTGAAGTGATAATTGTTTAATTATTTAATTTAGTCCGTGAATATTATAATAGTCTTATAAATAGGTTTCTCTTTAACTAGATGTGCTTTTAAAATTTTCTACAAATACAGACATATTGATTTCAATTTAAAACAATAAAACTATCTCTTTGCCTCACGTTTCTGAAAACGAAATTAGATGAGTAAGTTATTAATCTAATAGATGTAATTTTTATCCCATTGTTAGCAATAATAGGAATATTTATTTAACAGGACACTGCAATTTAAGATCTCACCTGAACAAACTTAGACTACAATCTAGTCCTATCTGCAGAGGGTGTGAAGAGGAAGAGGAGCATGTACTTCTAGTCTGCCCGGTATTATCCAACCTACGTGAAGCCACAATGGGAGAGGGATGTCTAAAGTCATCAGACATTCTAAGAGCCCCTCTTGTTGCAGTCCTCGCGTTTACCAATGCCGTTGGTTGGCTTGACAATAATGCGGACTCAGATGAGAGGAGGCACGAAGGGCTCACCGGGGCATACGTGCAACGGAACTATCTGCCCTCCCATCGAATTAAACCAGAGCCAGAACCATAACTGTATAATATGAATAAGAGGTGTGGCACTATCTTGTTAAAACTACATGGCATCCGCATCAATATCATTAACTTTAAGCGTGTTATCATTTCGCGAGTATCAGTAACGTTCACTATTTGTCGTTTTAGTTGTGGTTTTAAACTATTTATATACACATTTCGCAGATTGATTCGTTTTCTCGGCTCATGTTGCCTTGACCAGTTATCATGGTCACAGTGAGCCCGTTTACCTTAAAAAGTAGGTCTCTATGACACCAAACATTGATGCCGCATCCCACCGTAACTTTGCATAGAAGAAAAGCAATCATCACTTCTTTGGATGATTTGGTTTCTACATATTAAAGCACCTCCTAACCTACCACCCCCACAATGGATGTTAAAAGCAAATTATCAAGTGGCTTTCTAGGTACTTGAATTGGTGGAATTTGACTTTTTCTTTAGGGTACTGTGGAGTTGCCTGTCGAAGTGAAATACAAACTGCTGAAACTAAGAGACGAAGATCACGAAAACGAATAACTACCAACGCGATTCAACAAACGGACAGGCTTTTCACTAACTGAAGTTATAGTATAAAAAGCCTGTAAGAGTTATGCGACCCTGATGGTGGACGGCGGTAAAATTGAAACAAACAAATTTGACTGTTAATTCATTTTATGCAGAAAACGAGTTTCACGTCTCTAAAGCGTCACTTAATTACTGTAATCTGTAATCTCGGGGTTCTATTCTGAAATATATTATATTTCTGTCGAAATTTTACTTTCCCCTCATTTTGCTGGAAAATCATGAGATATACGCAAAAAAAATTGTCTTTATAAGTTGCTTATTTTTTAATTCTTTACTATTATTTGTTACCAAAATTTCATGCATCTCCTATTGTTTATTAATAATGATTCAACATTTTTAATTTATTTTTTTGTTTCTCGCAAGACAAGAATTTAATAAAACTTGTTCAGATTCGCAACCTAGAAAAGTTATCTAATATTATTTATATTTAGAAAAATATCGGAAGAAAAACATAAAAAATGCCTCGAGTAAACATACACTTCTAGGGTATGTCAAAAGCTTTTCAGTTTCAGTTTCTCACAATAAAACAGGTCCCGACCAGACATCTTTCTCCAGGCTTAAATCACATGTATAGCAGAAGTAATCTTCCACAGTCGATAGCAGAAGCATAAGCTGGTACTTCTTCTGAAAGATCGCAAGCCACTGGATGACCCATCATCCTTACCTTTCGTCTGTTGGACACGGGGGCAATGTTCTGGAAAGGATTATCTGCAACCGGCTAAAGGAGTCCACTGAAGGACCCCGAGGCTTGTCATCGAACTAATACGGGCTTCGAAAGGCAAGGTGGATGCATTTAACGCCGTTGTGGACACCACGCGTCATGCTATAGCTGTGGCATACGATGAAAACGTGGAGCCAAGCAGTACTGCACTATCTTCACCCTGGACTTGCGGACAGCGTTTAACTCGACCAACTGGGACCGTATATAAGCCGCGCTGAGGAGGATAGACGTTCCAGCGTGCGGAAAGTGATCAGCTCGGCTAACTGGGATCATATTCTAGCCGCCCTGAGAAAGATAAACGTGTTTGAGTACATCAGGCGTATTATCATGAGCTATTTTAGTGATCGAATCCTGGTCTACTTCACCGACATGGGGATCCGCAACATTGCGGGAGGCGTTGCATAAGACTCGGTACTCGCCCCACTGCTGTGAAACACGATATATGATGGGGTACTCAGACTGCTGCTTCCTTCGTCAGCCATGACGGTTGGCTTTGTCGCGGTGGTTGTGGTCGTGAAGCACCTAAAGGAAGTCGTCCAGATGGCGGCATGATCCGCTAATGGCTGGGCGCGAACGGCCTGAAGCTGGCCGATCACAAGATGGAGACAACCTTGTGACCTGCAAGAGAGCCAGGGAGTCCATCATCCTGAGAGTCGGAGGATGCGATATTCCTTTACAGCCATCTCTTCGATACTTGAGGATCCAAGTCAACGCCATGGCTCCGCTTTGACGAACACTTAGGTGACACTTACCAGCTACCACATATTTTGGGAATTATTTACTTTTACTATTTTCATTGTTTCAACTTTTATACTACTCTACTTACTTCCCTTGTTATTTATTCATTTTCGCCTAAACATCAAGAAAGGGCAATTAGATGCTAATGTAAATTGTAATTTGCTCCCATTTTTCTGCTTAGACCCTTCAATCTAGTTCTTGCAGGGGAAGTGGAATTATTAAAACTCCAGAATAACAAATTAACAAAGTGCTTGATGATAAATCTCTTACTAATGAAGGCTTAAATTAAATTACACTTGGTTTGTTTCACAATTTTTCTATATTTACTCAACTAGTTTCGCTTTTTACGGCATTATCAAGAGTGAATTACAAAAGAAACTGACAAGTTTATATATAATCAGGTAATGAGGGATTTTAAGATCGGGGAATTCCAAATCTCCTCGTTGTCGTTGACGAGGTTTTTCCCAGTTTTTATTGCCCTGTTTATTTCTAGGCCCTCCCTGAGATTTAAATCGAGACCCTTATTACCTGAATATAGAATTTTAAAATTATTTGTATCTATAAAATGGTTATTGTTTATGCAATGTTTTGAAATTCCTGTACATTTTTTGTTGTTTAATATTGACTTTTTGTGTTCTTCAAGTCTAGTATGAAATGATCTTCCTGTTTGTCCAATATACAAAGCATCACACTCACTACACTTAAGCTCGTAAACACCACACTTTTTTGATTTGTCTATGGGAGATTTGTTATTTATTAATAATTTGCCTAAATTAGCTTGGTTTGTACATATGATGCGAAATTCATTACCCTTTACAATATTTATTGTTTTATTTGACAGATCCTTAACATAATTAAGTTTCACATACTTTATGTTATTATCTTCCTGAATGTAAAAATGTTTCATTAACTGTTTTTTCTTTTTCTTTTTTAAAATTTTGTCAACTATTTCGCTATTGTATCCGTTGTTCTGGGCTATTGTCTTTATTGTATTTAATTCATTGGCAAAATCTTGACTACTCAGTGGAATGTTTATTAATCTATTTATATACGATTTAAAAGTACTAAATTTAATTTGGTTTGTGTGATTTGATGAGCTAGGGATTATTGTATCAGCAAATGTATCTTTTCTATATATTTTAAATTTTAATCGGTTATTATCAGCTTTTTCTATTGTTAAATCTAAAAAGTTTAAACTATTGTTGATTTCTATTTCTGAAGTAAATTGTATTTTTGGGTTTATTGAATTTAAAAATTGAACAAATGAAGTTAATTGTCTGTTAGTGCCTGTCCAGATACAAAAAATATCATCCACGTACCTACTCCAGAATAATATGTTATTTTTATTTTTAATATCGGTGTTATTGAACATTGATTCTTCAAAATTTGCCATAAACATTTCTGCAAAAAGAGGGGATAAAGGTGACCCCATAGGTAGGCCATCAGTTTGAGTGTATAGGGTGTTATTGAACTCAAAATAATTTTGTTTTAGGCAAATGTTGATTAATTTCATAATTTCAGATTTTTCGACGATGTTATTATCTGATTTATTAATTAAATCTGTTATAATTGTTTTTAATTCTGAAGTTGGTACTGAGGTGAATAAACTTTTTACATCGAAAGACACTAACTTCGCGTTCTTGGGAATATTTAGTTGTTTTACTTTTTGTACAAGTTCCACTGAGTTTTTTATTGCATATTTCGAATGGAAGTTTACAAATGTAGGCAATCGTTTACTTAAATATTTGCACAGTTTGTAAGCTGGTGCATATATGTAAGACACAATTGGTCTTATAGGGATACCTTCCTTATGTAATTACATATATGCACCAGCTTACAAACTGTGCAAATATTTAAGTAAACGATTGCCTACATTTGTAAACTTCCATTCGAAATATGCAATAAAAAACTCAGTGGAACTTGTACAAAAAGTAAAACAACTAAATATTCCCAAGAACGCGAAGTTAGTGTCTTTCGATGTAAAAAGTTTATTCACCTCAGTACCAACTTCAGAATTAAAAACAATTATAACAGATTTAATTAATAAATCAGATAATAACATCGTCGAAAAATCTGAAATTATGAAATGAATCAACATTTGCCTAGAACAAAATTATTTTGAGTTCAATAACACCCTATACACTCAAACTAATGGCCTACCTATGGGGTCACCTTTATCCCCTCTTTTTGCAGAAATGTTTATGGCAAATTTTGAAGAATCAGTGTTCAATAACACCGATATTAAAAATAAAAATAACATATTATTCTGGAGTAGGTACGTGGATGATATTTTTTGTATCTGGACAGGCACTAACCGACAATTAAATTCATTTGTTCAATTTTTAAATTCAATAAACCCAAAAATACAATTTACTTCAGAAATAGAAATCAACAATAGTTTAACCTTTTTAGATTTAACAATAGAAAAAGCTGATAATAAGCCATTAAAATTCAAAATATATAGAAAAGATACATTTGCTGATACAATAATCCCTAGCTCATCAAATCACACAAATCAAATTAAATTTAGTACTTTTAACTCGTATATAAATAGATTAATAAACATTCCACTGAGTAGTCAAGATTTTGCCAATGAATTAAATACAATAAAGACAATAGCCCAGAACAACGGATACAATAGCGAAATAGTTGACAAAATTTTAAAAAAGAAAAAGAAAAAACAGTTAATGAAATATTTTTACATTCAGGAAGGTAATAACATAAAGTATGTGAAACTTAATTATGTTAAGGATCTGTCAAATAAAATAATAAATATTGTAAAGGGTAATGAATTTCGCATCATATGTACAAACCAAGCTAATTTAGGCAAATTATTAATAAATAACAAATCCCCCATAGACAAATCAAAAAAGTGTGGTGTTTACGAGCTTAAGTGTAGTGAGTGTGATGATTTGTATATTGGACAAACAGGAAGATCATTTCATACGAGACTTGAAGAACACAAACAGTCAATATTAAACAACAAACAATGTACAGGAATTTCAAAACATTGCATAAACAATAACCATTTTATAGATACAAATAATTTTAAATCTCAGGGAGGGCCTAGAAATAAACAGGGCAATAAAAACTGAGAAAAACCTCATCAACGACAACGAGGAGATTTGGAATTCCCCGATCTTAAAATCCCTCATTACCTGATTATATATAAACTTGTCAGTTTCTTTTGTAATTCACTCTTGATAATGCCGTAAAAAGCGAAACTAGTTGAGTAAATATAGAAAAATTGTGAAACAAACCAAGTGTAATTTAATTTAAACCTTCATTAGTAATAGTTCAAAATGTTTCACCAAGTGATAAATGAGAAAGTGATTCAAGAAATGATAAAACTCCTTCGCAATTGCAACAATTGCTGAAAACGACTCTTATAAACGACAACCTTTTTCGTTAATTATTTCTAAATCTATTTTCAGCAGATTAGTAAATTCTAGTGTCTGCACTACCATATTTAGCAAAGTTAGCAGAAATGGCAGGTCAAATCTTATAAATTTCGGCACTCATCACAACTAATAACACCAACATTCTGCACTCATCGACAAGTTCATACTATATTAAATGTTTACTCATCACAGCTAATAACACCAACGTTCTGCACTCATCGACAAGTTCATACTATATTAAATTTTTACAAATGCAATCATAAATTCCAGAACAAAAATTAGGTGACGATCGGTAATACCACAATCATAATTTTTAATAGTAAGGTACATAATGCACTTAATCGTGGTAGTGGAGAAACGACGAGTAGCTGGACCAATATCGGGCTACGATTCCGCTGTCTCTTCAGGCCCATTATCTTCAATACTAACTCTGGGACAAAAGTTTGGTGGTGGTTTTTCAAAATTAACAGTTTATATCCGCTTGGACCTCAATGTTAACATAACACATAAACCACTCCATCCTAAGCACTGATTTTTTCAACGTTATGGTTGATATTGCCCGGGAGCGTCTAATAAAGAACGCATTCAGGAAATCGGGAAAACACAAACTAAACTGATTATCCAAATTCTGACTCAAAATTATGGTAAAAATTTCAAATTTCATTCAAACTTATGGTTATCTTTTTTTCACAAACTCCAAATTGCTAATGACAAGTTCAACAAATTACTACGACTCGATTTCATGACAACTGGTACTTTTGGACCCCATGCTACAATTACCGTAGACTCATTAAAATTATAATTCCATTACCTATACTTCATGATTTTACATAAAATTATTGTGATGTCATGTTATTCCAGAAATGGTTATAATAACATCCTTCAGTCTTTATGAATTTAATAGATACAGTTTCAGAAGTTCTTGGTTTCGGTATTAAGCGGACTACCCTTATACTTTGCGTATGCCGACAATATCCTCGTTTTCAGCAAAGATGAATATGAACACCTTTCTAACTTTTTTTGAGCGATTAACTTTTCAAGTCAAAAGATACAATAATAAATGTATTTTCAATGAAATGAAATTAAACTTTTTAGGTCTAAGAGGTCAAAGCAAACTTGCCTTTCCCGCAAACCTCTGAATACCAACCATTACAACGTTTTTTTCCGTATGGTGAGCTTTTACTACCGTTTGATTAAATCATACTCGATTGTTTTAGCTTGCCGTTACAGCTCCACGCAACAAACCACTTCCTGGTCACAACTCCCGCTTCAATAATTTACTAAAGTTAAGGCTGCGCTGTGCTATACTTGGTTTACCAGACACTGTTGCATTATGGCAGACACGTCTAATTCTACTGCTGGCGTAGTCTTGCAACAGAAGGAGAACTCTGGTGATTTGTGGCCGTAGAAAGGATTTAGGAAATAAATCGTTTTTTTCCATGTATAGCAAATTCGTCGTAATCTGTTAGCGGTTTGGCAATTAAAATTACCACTTCATTCCTCCAGACCTGTAAGTAACATTTTAAAGTCTCCTTATGGGTTCACGCATCCTGGAATACCGAGCATTGAAACATGTTGCCATGGATGAACAACGACATTACTAAATTTACGAAGTAGGTTGAAAAATAAACTCTTTGCTAGTATCACAAAGTAATGGTTTAAACAATCAATCATATTACTAAATTTGTCAAATCTTCTTTGAAGTGTCAACAAATCAAAGTTTATATACATACGGTGTCTCTTATCGCTAAATTTTCAGATTTGATTCACGGCTATACCGAGATAAATCTCGACATATTCGGCCTTCTAACAATTTGTATCTTCTTCAGATACCTTTTGGTTTGCATCAACCAGTTTTCGAATCATTTTTACAATTTCTTGCTTAACCCACTGCAAATCCAAATAAAAAAAATAGTCCGTGTGTTTGTGATTCCTTTGTAAGAGGACTACACAGTATAACGGAAGTAAATACAGATACCTCAGAGCCGAGATGAACGATGTCTGCATATTTTAAGCAGATTCTATGGATAACACTGTAAACGTTAACTGAGTTGCATAGAAGAAAAACGATAATTCCTTCTTTAAATCTTGGATTTATACATGCTAAATGTAAATTATAAAATGGCTTCCTAGGCATTTGACTTGATATTTTTTTTTACTTGTTTAAGGTACATCGAGCTATATATTTAAATGAAAAGAATATTTCTTTACTTCATCTAAAATATGACCAACTTTCCATTGTTATATGCAGAATATGACGCTACATACTTATGTACTTTTAGATTAAATGAAAATAAAAGAAGATGTTTCTTACATTTTAAATATAGTCAATTGTGTCTTTTAATGTGTGTTACAAAGTGTAGTATCTAAATATAATTAAATTAAAGATTATTGTTCAAAATATAGGTAATAAATAAAACAGTAATAAATAAAAACTTATTCTCGTATGATAAAAAGTTTAAATAAAACACTTTATTTTACCACTATATTTTGTATAACTGTGTAGTATACAAAATATTGTGTTTTATTTAAATAAAAAACTTTTTAACTTTGTTTGTATAACACTGAATTTATTTAGTGACTATAGTTTCGACAATTTTAACTTGTCAAGTTTGACTTCTAATTTGATAATGACAAGTTAAAATTGTCGAAACTATAGTCACTAAACAAAATCAGCGTTATACAAACAAAGTTAAAAAGTTTTTTATTTTTAAAGAATGTAAAACGAAGTAGAAGCCTCGACCGTTAACAGTTTAAAACAGTAATACATTTTCCATCTACTATTATTACTAAACAAAACCTCATTACGCACTATTCATTAATATCAATTTTTTTAATAGACGGGTATTTAGATCCTAACTGGATTAATTATGAATATATTAATATTAAGTCAATGAATTCCTTTGTTACTATTTATTACACCGTTTATAATATATACGTTACACAATATTTCCAACTACTAATTAAAATCAGCTTAATTATATTTTTTCTTTATAAATGTTTCGATTATCAATAATCGCCTCACTAATGGGGCTTCGATAAGTGCTTAATGAGCGCTGAATTAAGGAAACGAGAAAATAAATCGTTAGTTAGTTATCTTTATCATTCGAGGGCCGCTTGTCTAAAACGCTTATCACTATCCAAAAATAGAAAGCCGGTGATAAATTTGACACCAAAAATGTTGTGACAGCTAAATCAACATCAAGACTTGATTAATTAATTATAAATATTAATAATAATGATAATAATAATATGTCTATTTCCAAAGTGACAGAAGAGTACAAAATAAAAATTACGTCAGAATATTTGCTTCACCTAGGGTTGCTTAATATAATACATGTCAATATTATTTAACGAAATTACATTGATTTAGTATTGCCAATTATTGTAATAAGTGTAGACATATGCATAGCTTAAATAGATATAATACCTGACACTATTTCAATTTGTATGTAATGTTTTATGACACCTTGAAATAAAGAATATTTTGAATGAATAAATTGAGTATGGTTTTATAACAATGCCAAGTGTATTTCACATATTGTATAATTTTGAGCAGAACAATGTTAAATAAGGAATAAACAAACAAGCTCGAATTTTCCATTTTGTTTGCGGTAAAAGTGGGGTGCTTTAAATGAGGTCTTAGGTCAGGTAGAAAGTGAATCTCTTTCACGGAAAAGACCCGTCACTGGTAGCAGGTGCTTCTAGGTAAAAATCGGAAGGAATTGCTTCGCTGTGTCACTTCCTAGAACGTGCGTTAGATAATCGATGCGAAGAGAATGGAGGCAATTTACAAAATAAAAACCGCGTAACGAATGCCCACAGTCTAGTTTTTGAAAAAGAAAATGGAATGCAAATGCAAAAAAGAGTTGCCGGTAAACTTGTCAAATTATTAGGTAATGTTTTATCATGAAAAACATAATCTATTGAGGTAATAATTTTTAAATTTAATATGACAACTATAACTAATTTAATAATATGAAGGCAGTTATTATTAATATTTATATTGATTTAGAAATTGGTTCTGATGTAAATCGAAAGGATTTCTTATGTTAAAGAAAGATCATTCTACGCTGTGTTCAAAATATAATAAAAAAATAATAAAATCAATCAGATATACTATCATTGTTCTGATGAAACTACTGTGTGGTGAAACAATTGAGGACAACAAAAGAGAGGCAAGTCCATTTTTTAAAAGTTGTGGAAAATAAGAAAATAGTACTTTTAAAATTTTTTGTTGTTTGGTGTGACAAAAATTTATACGCTGTTATAAAACATAAACAGTTTCACATATTTTCAGATAGATTTGAAGACAAATGAGTAAATATTATAATTACTGCGAATTTTTGAAGTTTGCACCCAAATCAAAGAAAAATACTACCCTCCTTTGTATAAATAATAAAACACATACATATAAATATTTTTTTATTTTAAGGACTATTAAATAGCACGTCAATGATTAATCAACCAAAAGAAAATAAAAAGCAAACGAGTGCTTAACAAAAATTACTTATTTAAAGATCAACTTCACCTGATCATCGTCCTCTTCGCTAGAAATGTCATCTGTAGGACCAACAGCTTCACTTTTAAGAGCTCTGTAGAAATATAGTTTAATTGGTAAAGAACTATATACCAGCTGCATAACATATTTGTACTTACTTATGATCAGCTGGTAAAAAACTGTAACCCAGTTCAGGAAATCGATGAATAATCTTTTTAAGAGATGAACACCTCATTAGAGAATACAGATATTAACTAAAGTCAAGTTCTTATTTTGTTCTGCTGCATTTTGTGTTGTGCCTGGCGAGATGTTATTTATGTAGTTATTTACAAATGATTTGACTTCGTTTGGTGATTTTTGAGCTAAGGTTTTATAATATAAATAAAAGTAAGCGATTTCTGTTTTTGCTGAATGGATACAAAAATTATATGCCCAAAGTTGACTTTTATAAAATGCTTTACCTGCTGAAATGTTAATCTTTTAATTTGATATTCCGCATGTTGCACTTCTTGAATGTATTTGAGCGAGGTGATCCAAAGCTGTATTTAAAATTTTGTTTAAAGTATCTGTAGTAAAAATCATATGATACTGTTGGCCTAGCAGGTGATTCGAAACCAGGCTTATTCTGTTTAAAATGTAAATCGTATATTCTTTTAATATTCAACCCTAGAGACAGATAATAACGAGACCTTTTATTTCTACTGTAGTATGACTTGGAAAACTTCTAATGTGAGAATCAACTTTGGAATCCCATTCACTTGAAATACAATTTGGTCTATTTTGATGTTTTCCACGCTGAGACTTAGCAGGAATAGTTACAGTAGGATCACGATACTCTTTGGCAACATTGTTTACACGCTATTTGAATATTCCATCGATAGATGCAAAGCTATTTCTATAAACATGTATATTTCTATTTCCTAATTTAATATAATAATAATACTTATGTGAACAACTCCGTTTCTTCCCCGTATCAGTTTTTGATATTTCTCTTTTTCTCTTTTAACATTCCCAGTCCTAAATATACGTTTTGCATATAGGTTTCTTCCAATTTATTGAAATTTTCCAATATTAAATTTCTCGCTTCTTCATTAATTTGAACAAAACACTTATATACTTGTACTTTTGCAAAAACAATCCGGCCCAGTTTTTCTTTATCATATTTCGAGACCTTTATAGTTTAAATTACTTTTTCCAGTAGCAATAGACTTCTTTATAACATTCCGTTTCCATTCTGAAGGATGGATTGTTATCAGATTATTTATTTCATCCAAAATATTCATACCTTAATCGTTGTCCTCATTATTATTTTTGTCCTTGTTTTCTTGGCATAGCCCTAATTTTTGTTCAAATTCTAGGTAAAAAAAGCAAAGGCTAAAATTTGCAAGGCCCTCAATTGCTACAGTGCTTCCAACAATAAATCTGTGTAACTCTAAAACCAACGTGAATGAAATTATTAATATAATAATATAATAATAATAATATAATAATATATATTTGTGCACATACAATTCAGTTTACACAGGTCCTATTTAAGGCACTCAAATAAATATAGACTAGGAAAAGTTAATATTCTTAAATCCACAAAAGCTTGTTTGCAAGTTTCCCGATACCCCAATCCAGCTATTATTCGGACTGTTCTTCGTTGAAGTGTGAACATGCGATGCATTATAGCTGAGTGTCCATAGACTAATACACCATATGATATGTGTGAATGGCATAGAGAGAAGTATGCTGTTCTCAATGTTTTTGAAGTTACTTCTTGAGATAAGCTTCTTAACAGATAAATGATTTTATTGATTTTTTTGAGATTTCATTGCCATGATTGTGCCACAATAAGTGTTGGTCAATATGAAAGCCTAGAAATTTAACGCTTTCCCCTTTTATTAACTGGATTATTTTTCAAAGTTAACACCATATTTTGTGTTTTAGTTGCATTCACTGAAAGGCGATTAGTATTAAACCAGACATTTGCCATTTCAAGAGCTTCCTCATTTTG
This sequence comes from Ontholestes murinus, assembly GCA_963969525.1. NCBI lineage: Eukaryota > Metazoa > Arthropoda > Insecta > Coleoptera > Staphylinidae > Ontholestes > Ontholestes murinus. The sequence continues at coordinate 49,505,473 of OZ018392.1, read as the reverse complement.
ATTAATCACTTTATTATGAGTATCGGTAGAACTAATCAATGTGGTACAGTTGTGCATAAATTCAGCAAAATCATTTACGTACAAAATGAATAACAGAGGACCTAACGTTGACCCTTGGAGCACCCCGTTATTTATTAATAACCGATCAGAATAAACTCCATTAAAATAAACACACTGTTGTCTATTGCTAAGGAAAGACATAATAAGTCGGCAACTGGAAGGATGAAGGTTGTAAGTATATAGTTTTTTAATTAGATGATAATGAGACACGCAATCGAAGACCTTGGATAGGTCAACAAATGTTGCTAAAGAATACTTGAAATATTCAAAATTATTAATGATGCAATTAATGAAATCAAGTGCTGCAGTAGTTGTTGATCTGTTTTTCCTAAATCCATGTTTACCCTTTGTAACTAGATTATTATTTTCGAGAAATTCCAATATTTTGGAAAAGATAGGAAGTAGTAATATTGATCTGTGATTATTGACATCATTTACGTCACCGTCTTTATATATCGGTATAACTTTGGAAGATTTCAGTGAATCTAGAAATAAGCTGGTTGTTATTACTAATTTGGTCAACGGAGAAATAATTACATCAATTATTGTAAGACCATATATATCTGAGCTGGACGTATTACCAAAGCCTTTAATTATATCCCTCAGAAACAGGAGAAAATCTAAAATAGGATGCATTATTTGCCACATAATTATTAACTAATTACTCAGGATCTATATCACTTGGAGAAAGACTGGCAACAATCTCATTGACAATATTTACAAAATGCTTATTAAATTCTGGAGAGGTTATATCACAAATTTGAGCGTTTTATTCTTGCGCTTACCGTTAACTAGAGACTACATGGCACGATTAGAATTTGATGCAGTTAAAATATAATTATCATTAGCCACTTTCTTAGCATTTGATATAGCAATTCTATAATAATTTCGTAACTGTTTTAATGACAATTGATTATTGCTTCTGTGGATCAAATATGCTTCTTTAACAAGATGTAAATTGTCCCTCATCAATTTAAGTTCAGGTATAAACCATTTAATATTGCATGTATAACATTTTAATTTTAATTTTCTTTCTCGGAAATTCCTCATTAGAATATTGAAAAATTCGTTCCACATGACATTTATGTTGCCTTGTTCAAGTAATTCCCAATTTTCAATTGATAATAGATGATAAAATATAAATTTGCCTACTTTAGTAATAGGACGGACTATTTTTTCAATATTAATTGGTTCACATTTTGATTTAGTATTTAGCTGCATTGCAATGTCATTATGATCAAGGGATAATTACTGGGGAAACAGCATACTTCTCCGAATACATATTAATTAATATATTTGATGGTAGAGGCGTTTACTTTGTGGTACATCTTGAATGATTTGTAAATGAGACACAATAACTTTGTTTTACCACTTTATTTTATACAATTTCAGTGACTATAGTTTCGAATATAAGCTATTCATTATCAAACTATAGTCACTGAAATTGTATAAAATAAAGTGGTAAAACAAAGTTATTATGTCTCATTTACAAATTAATGAATATATTATCTATGCATGTAGCATATCTTGTAGGAAAATGAACTAAACTATATAAATCAAAAGTACTTAAAAAATCCTCCAATTGCGTACGTGTGTAATGATTACTTTTAAAATTAATATTAAAATCTCCACATAATAGTACAATCCCTGTTTACCTATGAAACAATTTAAAAAGCACTTAAAAACTGTTTTAAACGCTACACCGTACTACTCGTGGGATGAATTTCTTCAATCCTAATAACGTTATTAAACTGTGATAAGTTTCAAATATGTTTTGTACATTGTAAGAAGGCCTCCTCCTACTACTCTTTTAATTTGTATGCATTTTTTTATATATTATGACATATTTTATTTTTTAATTTTTAGTGACTTATGTAAAACTTTCTGTAGTTATGGCATCAATAAATTATATGAATGAATATGAATATGAATATACTGATTAAAATCAATACTAGACATAAGTTGATTTAAAACATTCATAAATATAATAATAATAGTAAACTATTTATGATTTACAACTTGTTATTTTACTCACTATAATAAAAAGTTAAGAATCATCAATAGTTTACTATTATTATTATATTAAGTGATAATGGATTTTCAAAATATAAGTGCCTCAACAATCAACGAGATTCATAAATATGTTAAAATTACCTAAAGGACTTTTGTAAACTGTTTCAACAAGTGCATTAAACTCTTTCAAAATTACACTACATATTTCACAATCTTTATCAATTGATAGTTTGTGGTGATCAAGTGCGCTATACAACAGTCCGCTTTTCACACCACCATGAGTATAATTGTTACGCGAGGTGTCAACAAATGTTCAGTTATGCATAAGACATTGTAATTAGTATTTAATAACAACGCTTTCAATTCAGTAGTTTTATTTCGTATCGACTGAATATTTAAATAACAAAAACGGATTTAAATTTGTTACATTTTTAGCAACTATTCCTTCGTCGCTGTGGTTTGAGGTTATACTTCAACTGCAGAACCTAATATTGCACTGTGAATATAAAACTATTATTAACGACATGTATGAACGCTTTTGGAGATGCTTTTCAAAATGCTTTCAAGAATGTTTTCCTGTGAAACATATGCGTATTAAGGAAAAAGGGTATCCCATTGTATACAGATAAATTAAAACTCAAGCAAAAACAATGAGAGATTTAAACACAACAACATTAATTCTGATAATATAAATCATGAATATAAAATTAAGAAAACTAAATATCGTAAAGAAATTGCTATAGCAAAAAACATTAAAATTCCAATACTACTTATACAACCAGACCAAAACTTCAAGAAAAAAAATCAAACACCCCTCATAAAATTATACTAAATGACTCACAAGAATTAGAAATAATCATTTTAAAGGAAATCTATCAAGTACTTGCACCGTGGAACTTGCTGGTTCTGCAGATATTTCAACAATGTTTTTTGAACCAGTCACAGCATATGACGTAATTAAAACTATACACGAATTAAAGAGCAAACACTCCACAGGCCATGTTGAGGTACCTATTACCTTAATAAAAAGGTGTTGCCACGAAATAGTACCAGTTCTTGCCGACATTAACCAATCTATATCTTTACGTCAGTCTCCTGACTACTTAAAGTTATCAGTAGTAATACCGATATTAAAAAAGAGATTCGACAAAAATTGAAAATTACAGACCTATTATACAGAAAATTTTCTGCATTTATTGAAAAAAAATAAGAACTTTATTAAGAAAATCTCGCTGTAAAATAATTGTGATCTACTATGAATATGTGATTTAGATGTATTTTTTTAATATCTATAAAATTGCTTTCTTGTGTTTTTTTGCTAAAAAAATAATTGCACATTTTTAAAAATACATAGAATTTTCTATGGCGCGTTGAAAAAGTAAGTGAATCGAATTGAAATGGTTTGCCAAATTTCGTTCCGGTAATTTCAATGTCACGTTCAGAAAGTTCAGTTGAAGCCAAAGACGAGAAAAAAAGGCATTAGTCGAAGAAAACCGCTCTTATATGACTCGAGAGGCCGCAGAAATATTAAACATTTCCCAAACGACCGTAGAAAAACATTTACACAAGCTGGGATATGTTAGTAAATTCTATATTTGGGTTTCACGTAGATACAAAGAAATACATTTAATAAATCGCATAAGGCTTTTGAAAAACAATGAAAATGATCAGTTCCTTCAACTTATTGTCACTGGCGATAAGAAATGGATAGTTTACGGCAACGCCGTCCGAAAACGATCTTACACCATGATCACGGTGAACAAGAAATATCCATAAAGAAGGTTATGCTCTCAATTTGGTGGGATTATAAAGGCGTCGTGTATTTTGAGCTGCTACCACAAAACCTAATATCCAAACCGCAGTGTGCTGTCGCCAATTGGCCAAATTGAGAAGCGGCAACCGCACACTGCGGTTTTGATGTTGGTGTTGGAGTAGCAGCTCAAAATACACGACGTCTTTGCAAAAATTGGCAAATGTATTCACCTTGACAATGCGAGACCACACAAAAGGTTGGTGATCCACCGGAACTTGCTTGAGTTTGTATATGATTTTTAGGTGGACCATCCACCGTACTTACCAGACCTTGCGTCATCCAACTACTATTTATTTCAGACTTTGCCCAAGTCTTTATAAGGCAAAAAATGCAATTCAGACAATAATGTCAAACAGCGCCTGCTTAATTTTTCTGCTGAGAAAGCCAGAAGATTGAGCATGGCATCATGATGTTACTAGAAATGTAACAAAAGTTCATCGAAAAAAAGTCAATACATAACTGAATAAAGTTATTTCTCTCAATAAAAATCGCCTATGATTATTATAGTAAAACATTGAAATTAATTACGACTCCAAAATCCATAAATTTATTGTTATTATTATATTTTTCTACTGACAATTTTGAACTCAAAGAAATACAGAAATTCATTTATATAATTACATTAAATGCATGTGTAAACATTTCCAAACATTGTCTCAAAAGAGAATAATTGATACATAGAATATTATACGTACTTGCATTACATTATTTTTAACATTTATAAAAGGAAGTATCGGAAAGTGTGTTAATGATAGTTTGGGGAATTGACGTAACCATGCGTAAAAGAAAACATATAAGCATGCCACCTATTAATATTGTAGACTACATATTGTCGCGGGGAAAAAATTATTTTATTTGGACTCATTGTTGTAGATTTACGAAATATTTATTTTTTTTATTTTTAGAAATTTAATAAAAAGAATGGTTGCGACCTTTATTGCGTGGTAACCTATACATTCAGTAGAAACAAGTGCCGGAGAACGAATTTACAGAAAGTATAAACGATTAATATAAGTGGAATAAAATAGCAGACGCTTGGAGCTTTTTGGTAGCTGGGGCAACGGGATTTTTTTGATAATATACTAATAAAGGGTGGGCCATCGCAAGGAATCTTTTTAAAATCTTAATAAAACACAAACGGCTAGATGGAATTTCATGATCTTTCATTTATTTTGTAGCCAAGAGTATCCGGTTATACATGGAATATGACATCAGTCAAATGACTGCCACGGCTGGCCTTACATTAGTACATTCTCTGGACACAATTTTTCAGAACATTTTCTAACGTCTGTGGCTCTATCTCAGCAATGGCATTTTGGATAATGACTTTAAGATCGTTAATCTTTGCCGGATAGTTGGCATAGCAACGTTCTTTAACAGCACCCCAGAGATAAAAGTCCATGAGCGTCAAATCGCAGCTCCTTGCTGGTCAATTCACATCTCCACGACGGCTGATTACACGATTTTCGAATTTTGACCGCAATAAGTCGATAGTTTCGTTGCTAGTGTGGCATGTCGCCCCATCTTGTTGAAAACAAATGTTGCTCACATCCAAACCATCATTTTGCTCCCAAAAAGTTTGCTATGATGGTCCTATAAAAAAAATGGCCGATGATGCCGTCGGCCCATAATCTGCACCATACAGTCACTCGTTCGGGTTGCATTGGCTGCTCAACGATCACGTGTGGGTTTTCCGATGCCCAAATCCTGCAGTGCTTATTTGCATAGCCCCCGAGGTGAAAATGCGCTTCATCGGAAAAGATAATTTTTCCACAAAATTCACCATCGGCTTCCAGCTGCTCTAAGGCCCAATTAGCAAAGTTGTATCGAAGTGGATGGTCACCTCTCTTCAACACTGCTGTGTTATTTGGACCTTATAGGCGAATAAACCGATGTCTTTATGCATAACACGCCTCATTGTAGTGCGACTAAGGTTCAATTGCTGAGAGCGATGACAAGTCGATGTTCTCGGTTTGTCTTGCACACTACGGGCTACAGCAGCAATATTCTCGAATGTACAAACCAGACAAGCATGTGGAGCTTTAGTACGGTCCACCAGCATACCAGTTTTACGAACTTTGTGCACAAATTTCTTCAGAACACTTGCATTTGGTGCATATTCGCGACCGAATTTTGTACTCAATTGTCGAACTGATTCTGCAATACACGAATTACATTCAAAGTAAAATTTTAACATTTCCCAACGTTCATCAAGCATATAGCGTGCCATTTTGTTAACCGGGTGTTGTGTACTGAAGAACTGTCATACATCATATGTCAAATATTATGACAGTAAAAATAAAGTGGTAGTTCAAAAATATTCCAAGAGATGGCCCACCCTTTATAATTTTCTGAGCATTAACTAACTGTAAATTGACATCAGTAATTCGTATTTAAATAATGTCTAGTTAATATACAAGGAGTTACTACCTTCAATAAATAAAGGAGCCGCTACAACTGCTGTCCTCTAAAGATACGAACAAGATGGTCGAGCAAAGTACGATGGACATACAAATGAAGCCACAACAAATAACTCAAGTAACTGCTAATGTAAAGGTTTCAGAGTTTGGCCCATGGAGGTGGAGCTATGGTTTGCTCAGGTATAATCCATTTTTCAAAGTAGAAGAGTGATTCTACCAATACCACCATGTCATATCATCTCTTTCTCCCGAAATCATACTATAACGGACATACTTCTCAATCCACCGACGGAGAATCCGTATAACATATTTAAGGAGCACCTCATTAACAGGATGTCAATATCAGAATTAAAACGTATACAAAAATTTTTCGCGATTGACATCAGTCACTTGCGTCCAGTACAGCTTTTGAAGAACATGCAGCAGCTATTAGGACCAAAGAGCATGGATTCTTCCATAATCCGATAACAAATTCAACGGTTTTTAACGGCGCACAATGCAGGTACAATAGAAGATCTGGCAAACTTGGCAGAGAAGCTCGTCGACATCCCAGACGAGTCAATGGTCGGTATGGCTGCACTTGCACAGAGCAAGGAGGATCTACATTTGAAAGGAAATTAGTTGAATCAATAGTTGCCTTTCAAACAAGCTCAATGAAATCGCGTACGACTCGCACGGGAAGTCCTCCGCCAGCAAAATACAGACAGCCCAGCCGCTACGCGAGTCAATCCCAAAAATCCAATGACCAAAATTTTCTTGTCGTGTAACGTGGTGGGGTGTACAATATAGCCTTTAGGTCTCGTACAAATTGTGTATTATCTAAAATAATTCTCCGGGCATAGGCAATATAGTAACAAATCTAACTCTCGCTCGTACATTGAAGGTTAAGCTTAAGAGCACTCCTGGCAATTGTCTCGGCCAGTCATTCCTGTTTTTTCTCGCAATCAGGGATGTCTTAATGTGTTTGTTCAATCTCCCTACCAGGCCATTAGCACACGGATGATACACCGTCGTTTTTATCGATTTAATTTCCAGGAATTTACATAATTCGTTGTATAATTCTGAGGTGAATTGTTCTCCTCTATCGGAAACTATATGCGTTGGTATTCCAAATCTCGCCATCCACTCTGAATATAAAGTTCTAACTATTGTCTTTGTGTTAGCATCTCGGAAGGGGTATGGCTCCGGCCACCTTGTAAATCTGTCCACGACTGTCCATCGAATCTTAACTAAGTCGATGTAGATAATCCTGAACCAGTGATCGAGCTTTGAGAAGGCTTATGGTATGTCATTAAATTTTTGCTTGTTGGCACTCTCAGATCATGAATTTTTTCACATCTTTATGCATTCCAGGCCAAACGAAATATCTTTTTATCATTTGTTTGGATACTCGGATCTCTGGGTGGGCTATGTTATTCAACATTTTGAATACTCGTTGCCTTAAAGAGTGAGGCACAAACGGTCTGTAAATTTTCGTCGAGAAATCGTAGTGTAAAACTAACGACGAAGAGTTAGGTAATTTGGAAACTTGTAAAAGTAATGTGTTTGGGTTACTTTAAAAACGCTGTGATTCCTGGTGGTTCTTTTGTGCTTTGGCTATATCTGTAGGGTACATACTGGTAAAAATTGCGTTCTGATGACTAATATGAGAAATTCTGGAGAGTGCATCCTCGTGGATTTAATACACTTGTTTTTTTTTTCAAAGCAAAGACGAGAGGTTCGCCCTTTGAGGTAGTATTGGTAGTAATGACGTGAACATTAGTAATAATTCACGTCCATAAACGCTAGACTTTGATTCTTTTATAGTGAATTTTCTAGAAAAAAAGGGGACGGGTTGATTAGCTCGATCCAACTCTTGTTGCAGGCACGCCTCCATGGCTATAGCAGATGCATCCACTGCCAGTCAGAGTGGTACTCCAATTCTTGGATGTGTTAACAGTATAGCATGAGCTACAATATTGTTGATAAAAATTAATCATCCCTAAAAATTACCTTAAATCCTTCTGGCTTTTAGGAGAAGAAAATGACGTGATAACTTCTAGAAGGTACAGGTTAAATTCCTTTACTGTTAACCACGTGTCCTAAACACTTCACTGAGGTTTTAACAAATTCATATTTGTCAACGTGTTTAACCACAAATAATTATTGTAAACATGTTATAAAACATGTAGGCACAATTATATGAATCTAAACAACACAGCACGACTCGAGTTTCGACGTTTTATCGTCAAGTGAATTATAAATTGATGAAATTGTTATTTTATACCAATTATTTTGGGAAGATAGAATATACCTGCCGGTAGTTGTTTGTGGATTATCTCGGAGAACAGTGCTAGATTTAAAAGTGGCGAAAATATTAGTTCGGTCTGCTCATTAAGAAGATTTACTGACGGATTAAGACTTTGAAATTTTCCAGTGACTTCAGGAGAAGCTTAAAGTGCCCTTGTTGTAATTATGCAAAATGTTTAGATTATTTATATCAGGAAATTGGTGTTTACATTCTAAACAATGATGTGAAAAAGAGCTAGGGTCTTGATTAAGACGAAATGCTTGGTAAAATCGAGTTGAAACACTTCGTTCTGTTTAGAGGTTCGACTTTATATTTTACATTGAATAGCATGTTTGATAATTTTCCAGGGGGTTTAAAGGTTACTTGATGATTCTGTTTTCAAAAAAATATTAGCATTCTGATCGCTGGTTTTTCCAAAGCATGTGAGTGGGATGAAAAATGTATTTAAATTAGGTATTCTCGGATATTCTTGTGAATTTATGAGGTTTTTTATTTATTAAGTTTTGGATGAGGTTCGTAGGGAAGCTATTGTAAATGGCAATTGAAATTATTTTATTTAATTTAGTAGCTCTTCTGCTAGTAATTAAATATATATATATATATATATATATATATATATATCAAATTCAATTCTATTGTTTTTTGTTGTTTAGATTTACATAGTTGTACCCGCACGTTATATAATATTTTTGCAATCATTATTTGTGGTTAAAACATGATAAATTTTTCAATTCAGTGTTTAGAAATGTATTCTCTAGTTAGGGTGTAGCAAAAATAACGAGTAAAATTAATAAAAATACATTAAGCTATGTGTTTATTAGGTTATGTGAGCTGTAAGAAAATAAAGACTTAGCAAAGTTATAACTCGATAGTAGCCCCAACGCATAAAACACGTGCACGCAGACGATCACTATCTGAACATGTAATTTTATTACTTGGCTCGTAAAACATTTGATATATAATAAACAAGTTAAGAAGTGAAATAAAATTACAACGTCGAATAAATTATGAAATTCTAGACATTTATAATTACCGAGTTATAAATATTTTTAATTCTCTGCATGGCTCCCGTATAAGTTTAAATTGCACTTAATTTGATTTATTTAGAAAGTAATATTTACACACGGAACTTCTCGAGTAGCTATTCGATCGGGAAAAAGGACAAAGCAAATAAAAGTGCAATTAAGGTCGGCCATGGCTGTGTTCGGGCTGTAACTAAACGAAAATAACGCAATAACTATTTTAGTAAAAATCGATACCATATATTTAATTACATATTTTTTTATAAATTTGACCATTAGAATATATATTTTAACAATGCATTTATTCTTAAAATTTTAATTATATGAAACCTACCGATGTCAATCAGTACAATTTATTTAATAATATTATTGTTATATTTTTCCATGCGATAGCGGCTATTAAAATATATTATCTTATTGTTACAGCGAGATATTAATGTGTTTTTATGAGTATTTTTCTTCTTTGTTCGCAATATTCTTTAACATAATAAAAATTAAGCAACAATAATGGTATTCATCATATTACACACGAGTGGATATATTACGGACGGGGGCCCTACAAAGGGTATGCTTTGTCGTATCAGAGATATCTATGATACTTGATTTATGTCTCAATTAAATTCGAAGGAAAATTTCAGTTTAAAAATAGAGAAAAAGTATTCTATACACAAAGAACATGTTTACCTTTTCACATGTACTCATTTTTAAAATAAAAAAATATCTTATACATTTTCCTAATCAATTTATATTTTACCTACTCCTAATCCCTGAGCAGTCTAATCACCATTACTTTAATGGCCTTATTCCCTTACCACGTATTCTAAATAACCTTGTTTAGATATCTTCTTTTACTGAATTAACGAATACTGTTTTAGGAAAATATTTGCCGCCTGTTCGCTAGTATTCATTCCACTTAGAGATAATTATTTAGCGTCTTAATAATACATCCCTATAGGTTGGTTTTTGATGGGATTATTTCTTCGTTATTAGATAATAGATGATTTCTTTAGTTCGTAATCATCAACGTCAAGTTAAAGTTGATTTCCTCCAGTAGGACAGAGTAAGTAATTATTTAAAAATTGTTTTTAATATTTTCAAATCTTCCTTAACACATGTAACCTCAGTGTGGCTTTTGAATCCAGTATACTAAATCATTACTCCTATCGATAAGTTAGTAAGGCCTATCCTAAGACGTTTGCAATTTTATGTAGATGCATCGACGTCTTTATTTTATTTTAATAACCACTATCGTCTGCCGTTACGTCGTAATTTTTCTTGATTCGATCAAAAGTCTATTCAATTTTGATACTTACGTGATCCTAGTTTTCATCTATTTTCCGTTAGCAATGTCACATAACTTTTCCCTGACACTTCGTCTTCCCGTGGACAACCAAGCTTCATATATCAGGAAAGTCATAGTTCTCGACACAATAATGCTTGCTGATCGCTGATATCTGTCTAGTTGTGTTTACTTATCAATACGTAAACAAAAACAGTTTCTTGGTTTTGTTTATTGTTCTGTTTCAAAAACAGCTACGGACCTACAAAGATCTAGTGTAACGCTTAGACACCTTTATAGTAAAATCTTGAAAACAGATTCTGTCGTAAAGCCGGAGGATTTTGCATACCTCTTGAAAGGTATTATGCCTGACACGTCTTAATATGTTCAAAAGAAAAGTGTCATATCTAGTCCTTAAGCAATACTTCGCGATTGTTAATGCTTCTTGGTTTGGTGCCAGGTATACGCAGCTAATCTATTAAAATAATTTCTATAAGGATGTAATTATATTCATGATGAGACTAAGGGAACCGCTCACATATTGTACTACAAAATAGGTAATTTACATCATCGCTGTGGAAAATTTCTTGTCTCACAAACTATGCATATTTTCTACCACTTCCTAATGAAAATTTTACAGATAATCTAGTAAAATATATCTTGTAGTCCATTTTTCCTATCAATAAGAATTTTCAAGTTTTTACAGTTGTCGTTGTCCAATAATTAATAAAACAGACCAACTAATTTTGACTTTTTTGATGATTTCAATCTGACATATGATTTTATATAATTTTGATCTACTGAATTCAAATCTGAGTATCATTTCACTTTACTATGTAAGGTTTTTTTATCAATGTTGTAATAAAATAATTACAAAATTTGGTCCAAATAAACGCTACTGTTATTGATACAGAGGCAAAAACAAATTACAACTAGTAAAGTAAATTGAAAAAGTCTTAAACAATCTTTAATTTCTTTTCTCTCGCGAAGATATTTTTCACTTCGATCAAAAACTTCTTTTAGTAGATTTTCTTCTGTATTCGAGGGCCGGATTGTCCCTTTTTTATCGACCAGCAGTAATCAGCCAGCATTGAAACATTCCACCGACCTTGATACCTGCGTTTCATTACTTTCGTGTCTTGGTGGAACCTCTCACCTTGCTCCTCACTCATTTCACAAAGATTTACTGGGAAGTAATCAAGATACGAATAAATTTCTGTAGTTTTTCACAATTTCCTTGTAGATATGAATCTTGTTGTTTCCCAAAAAACCTTCAATAACATTAACAAATGAAATCCACGCATCTTTCTTAATTTCGGTCATGGTATTAACAAATTCTTGATCTTTCTCCTTATTTGAGGATCGACAATTTTTCTTTAATTATTTAATCTTGCATCTGATATACAAGGAAATTTTCCACGAACGTATTAGATACAGTCTCTATCTTTATTTAAAGCTTTAACGTATTGTTTCATCAATCCTAGTTAATTATGCAGTAGAGGTAACAAGATTTTTTGTGAATCAAGAAGACTTTCGTAGCACATTTTTTGATCGGGGAGTTAAATTATTTCTTCTTATCCAGAAAAAGATCTTCCAATGTTGATGTCTACTTCGACTGTCCCACTCACATAAAAAGCATGGGTACTTCGTATACCCTGCCTGCTGTTATAGTAGAAGTCCCACAATTTTCAAAACTATGATCATTGTATTTGATTTTCTCAAGCAGTAATTTAAGATTTTCGTAGCTTTCCGTCATTTACACAGAATGGGCAAACGGTAGCGATGAAAAAACATTCCCATTATGCAAGAGTGTCTATGAAAAATCACTCGAATTATTTTTCCATAAAAAAAATGCTCGCCCAAATTTCTCATTACTTGCATCCTTATTACCATGAATTTTCCATCTGGCAATGGATAACTTTAACTAATGGATTGTTAAGTGCATTCTTAAGTTTCTGATGCTGTTTATTTAGTGACGCAAATTCAGAGATTTGAAATAAATTCCGTAAGTATCCTCGATAAAAGATACTTAATCTAAAAACAAATATGGTGCTTTTTTTAAATCTGTTAAAATCTGTTGCACTTCAGGTGCAAGTTTTGCTCAAGGCAATATTTTCTAGTTACCTTTCCTTCATCAAATGATGGCATTTATTTGAACTAACTTTCAATCCGAAATCTTTTAAATTCCAAAATACTTCTAAGATTTTCATTTGTTTCTTAAATGATTTTCTCTTTATTATATTGTCAAATTCCGTAGGCGTAATATAGAAACAAAATGGCATTATATTGAATACTAATCTTGTTTCCATTATACAAGTTGCCAAATAATTGCTTAACTTAACCTGCGATGAAACATTTTTGAACTATCTTGATATTTGGTTATACCAAGATAAATGATCCCTTCTCTCGGTCTTCCTGTAAAAATCTAAACACATTGGCTGCCAACAAGTTTCTTTTGTAAAATGTCAAAAAAAACGTTTTCTTTGTATTTAAGTTTTATTTTATAAAATGAGTAAGAATATACTTATTTAATTTATTTTGATCAATTTTTAGACGAAATTACGGTTTTTTTATGTGTCAGTCTCATTTGACAGACAAAGCTCAAATGGCAAAAGATTATTCGTTTCGCCAGATCAGGTAATGAGTCAGTCACGTGTGTCACTCTCACAAACAGTCACTCTAACAAATTTAACGGTTAATTTATATTTTTAAATATACGGGTTTTATTTAAATATAGTACATCTTTACGAGAATATACCTACAGCTGTTTGAAGGAATATTAGGTGGCCAACTTCCTTTATATACAACAATTGGATTGTCCTAGATCAAAAATTTAATTAGTTTCTTACTTTTATTATTTGCTATGGTCACTATTATTATTACCTAGACAGATTAATAAGCTCCTAGTTACATTATTTTCATTAATTGCACAAAATAGATGGTATTTATTATTCTAATTCAAGTAACAACTTTTCACTATGAACGAGTTATTTCTATGACTATCCTTCGCTTATTATCATCAACTATGTACTTTTGGTATTTTTGACGAATTTTCTGAGAATCAATTCAGGTATAGAGTAGTAAATGGCACGAATTTACAAAAAAAAGTAGTATTACTATAATCTGACTTAAGGATGGAATTGGAAATTGTTCATTATTTGTTAAAGAGGTAATAGTAAACTACAGATATTTATTCAGTTCTTCTAAATTGGTGATTAATAGCCTTCCTCACATTGACGTCAGATATGTGTATTTTTAATATTTCCGCGCTCTACATTGCTTTTGTTTGATTTTTTATTCCAAGGCTACATAAACTTTGGTCTATTATATTTCCTCATGAATTTTGCAAAGAAATTTGACTTTAGTTTGTTGTTAAATTATTTGTAACTGAGAATTTTTATCTGATTTAATTTATACTAATATGTAAGTGAATTACTGTTTCCTGTTAACAACAGCCTAGGGCCAGTTTCATTCTATTTTAGTTATCATCAGTGTAGATCAGTATAGCGTACTTGAAGGCAGGCACACGAAATTTTATTGTGAAGTTATATACCTCTAGGTATTCATAAAGCAAGCTACATCATTAATGAATCTGACACCTTCTTAATTTTAAATTTTCTCTTATTAAACCTCTGCAAACAATGTTTAATCTTATTCTACAAACTCGGAGTTCTTTACAATTTGAAAATGAATAAAAACCAGCCCAGTATTGCCTTTTTACATAATTTTGAAAAGTTTTTGATATGAGTTTACAATTTCATTTATTGTAATGTTAAAAACCTTATCTCTTAAAATCAGCATGATGTTATGGAATAAAGATCCAACAAATATCAGCTGTTTTAGCGAATTTGTATGTAGTGAACTTGACAGTACAGGTCAAGTTAATTGTGTTTACACAGATAACAGAAAGACTTTTAATCGTGCTTTTTTACCGAATAATCTTGCTTAATTCATTATTCACGTAAATCTTATTAACTTATTAAAATCATATAATCATAAATCTACGAGTATCAGTAAATGGCCACTCTTTACCTAAATTTGTTGCTTATTCGGGTGTACTCCAAGTGTCAAACCTGGGGCCATTACTTTTCCTTCTCTTCATTAATGACTTACTTACATCATCACCACCTGTTATTCGCTGACGATCTCAAAATCTCTAAAAATTTAGGAATCATTTTCACTTCACAACTTACTTTTAAGGAACATATTTTTTCTTTTACTTCAAAAACCAGTTGACTTTATTATCGGTAAAACGATATTATTTACAAATCAAAGGGCGTTGATTTCACTGTACGTCTAATTTGTGCGACCTATTCTTCAATATAAGGCAATTTTACCCCAATCATATCCAATCAATAGAAAACATCCAGCGAAAATTTTACAAATCTGTCTGGTTTATGAAATTTTTAATATATCCATCGCAGCGTTTTAACCATGAGGCATTGGGTGAATTTAATTTCTATTTAAAATTATCCACAACTTAATTGATTGTTCAGACCTGTTCGTTCCTAGGTTGTTCGGACATTTTAGAAAAGTCTTCTATATACAAAATATGCAAATTTCATAACGGAATTACAGCTTATTTTCTAAATTGAACAAGATCGTCATGTGATATATCAGATATTTAAGCAATAGTATGACATCACACATAAGATTTTGCATGAACATTTGGGGGTTCGGAAGTTGTGTGTGCGTTGTATTCCACATTTCTTGGCAGTGCCCGTGTCGATTAGTGCCATAAACTGTGTTGTATCCAAAGCCATACACAGCATCGTCACAAGTGGCGAGTCGTGGATTTATGCCTATGAGCCAAAGGCCAATCGGCAGTTTGGGTGTTTAAATGTGAAGCAAAGTATATAGAAGTTACTTGTTCTCAAAGCGTTGAGAGGCAAATGGTGGCGTTTTTCTTTACGAAAGCCTATAGCCATAAGATCGATAAATCAGCATGGTATACAACCGTTGGATAGCCTGAAGTTTTCAGTAAATTAAGAGAACCACCTGGACAAAGTGCTTTGAAGGGTGGTTCAATCGCATGCAAAAGTGTATAGATCTTAAAGGCGATTATTTTAAAAAGTAATTAACATATTTTTGATAAAAATTCATTTGTTTATTTTGTCTATTCTTAATACATAAGTAGCAACCACCGCAATGTTCTTTAATTCTGTTGGTTTGCGTATTACTATATATAATATTTTATTTAATGATGATTAATAATTGGACTCACTAGTTCAACGGTAATGACTAACGGCTGTCTAAAAAACTAGTCATCATGGGGGTGCTCTCATCCTAAGTTGAAATTATGACACCAGCACCGAGCATATGACCCATTCATAATTTATGTTAAATATAGCAATATTGCAAGGTTGCACATTTCTTGGGTTTTAATCAGAGCCTTTATTTCACAATTATCTACGTTATTAATTTTCTTACATATTATAATTACTTATATTAACAGCCCAGCGAGACGTTATAGTTTACTCTGTATTTATTTTTATATTTTTCTGTTCTAGTTCTCTTGTTAACGTTTTGACTTTGTGTTTTAGCTAAATTGACCATATGGTCTGCAAATGTTAATTCCCCTTTCTCAACACGATTTATTTGCTAGTAGTTGATGCAGCTTAGATGGGATTTCATGGACCATCTACTATAGTCCGACTACTATTTGTTTCGATCTTTGCAAAACTCTACCAGAAGTAAGCAATTCAATTCAGACAATGGCGTCAAATGGGACTTATTTCACTTTTTTGCTGATAAAGACCAGAAGTTCTTTGAGCGTGGCATCATAACGTTACCCGAAAGATGTAATCATAAGTCAAGCACTGGATCAAATGGTAGTAATACATCTATAAATCAATATTGCAAGTGCAAGCTCTCACGAACAAAAATGCAATTAATTAAATACGTATTTATGTATATATCTATACCTACTTTATAAATTAAATTAAATCAAAAAACTATTATTAGAAAATTCAAATTGGGCATGATAATGTACGTTTATTACTGCCTAAAATTAATTATCTGAAGCAAATTCTTAGTAGACATGAGTTCCATGTTTTCGCTGTAAGTGAAATAATATAATCGATACTGCTACTCTCTTGATAAAACCAAATTTTCAAATTAAGCGAAGTAAAACTCTTGTTATGTTACATTTCTTTAGTTTCAGATAACTGACACGTGTTTCGGTCCTTGCGGATCATTATCAAAGTTAAAACTAAATTGTAAATGAAAAAATTTCGTAATATATATACAAATTACTCTAATTGTAGGAAATGCCGGTATGAATAATATTATCGGTACTGACAGTTTCATGCTGATTGTTGAGAAGATAATCTCCCCTGCTGATGGCCTTCTTAATCTCCAATCCCTCTAATAAGTTAAGCTTCCGACCTTTTCGGCAAAAATGGCTCCATATAATTTTGCCCATGTGGTGTCCCGTTGATATGCAATGGTCGGCTAATCTAGTGCTTGTTGATGCGTTTATAATTGTTTTCCTGTGTTCGCGTTCCCTTGTTTCAAAATTTCTTCCCGTTTGCCCAATGTAATAACCTTCGCAATTTGAACATTGTATTTTGTATGCCCATGATTTTTTAAGTGGATCTTTAGTTTCTATTTTATTGTTGTTGCTTTCCAATAGTATTGAAGATACGTTCATTAATATTGATGCATCTTCGAAGTTATCGCCCGCGTGGAGCTGGAGGTGTATGTTTATACATTTGTAATAATTTGAAATATAAACTTATGGTAAGTGTTATGAATATTCAACAATCGTGGATCTCAATGAACAAGGTTGCTATAGCTGTCTTATATCGAACAGAAACCATACATCACGAACTATTTGTTAATTAACTTGAAGATTCCATTGATTTAGCTATTTCTTTTTGCGATAAAGTCATTTGTGTTTTGTCATTTAAATATCGATATACGAAAGCCATATGACCGTAAAGCTAAAAATTTTAAGTTAAATATGGATTCACTTGGCTTGAAGCAACTAATATCTCAACCCGCTCGTCTAACACTTACATCACTATCAACAATAGACCTTGTAGTATCCGACAGCTGTGTGGTTGTAGATTACGAGGTAATTAATACGGATTTTTCAGATCATGATTTAACATTTCTTGAAATTAAAACTGGTGGTTGAATTCCATTTAAACCAGCGTTTATAACATATCGCGATTTTAAACATTTGAATTCTGAAGACTTGTCCAGAGACCTAGAGCCTTCTTTTTTAGATAATATCTTTTACTTAACTGATGTCAATGATAAAATTAATACATTAAACAATTGTCTTTTGCAAACCTTAAATAAGCTAGCCAAAACCACCATCTCTAACTGATAAAATTGAACTTTGAAGATCGCTAAAAAGTAGAGCTAAGAGTAACAAAACAAGAAATCCATCTACTTGGAATTATAATAAATCGCTTCGCAATTACACTAATATTGCAATAAAAAACGAAAAGAAGGCACATATTCAATACAAAATACATTATGCAAATCCCAAAACTTTATGGCTAAAATCATTTAATATTCATTTAATGATAACTTCAATAAAATTCTTACAATGCTTGGAGACCCAAACACTATTAACGATTATTTTCTAAATTCAATACCATTAACAAGTTCTAATAGCGACACTATAGATTATTATAAAAAAACACTTTCACTGAATTTTCTTCACGGTTTAAATTTTCACTTGCCGAGAGTACGGATATTAACAATATTAAATCAAGAGCCCAAGGAATTGATGGACTAGATACACACATTATGAAAATGTACTGACCATACAAATATTATTTTAACACCTGCTTATTAGAAAGCATATTTCCAGCTGCTTGGAAGTACTCTTTAATTATTCCCTTACCTAAGAATAAAAATGCAATTAATTAGTTAGGTTATGTAAGACCCATCAGTATTCTCCCTGTACTCTCATCATTTATCAAAAAATATTCTTTCGGGTCAGCAGTTGGATGGGTGACCGGTACCATTCACCATTATGATACAATTGAAGGTGCTTTGAAGTGACGGGGGCAATCCTTTAAAGTAACAAGCTCATTTACACACACATAAATACACAATGGCGGAAGGACCACGTGGTCGATAGCCTAACACTACTACTACTATTCTGCCTTAATTTTAGTCTGGTTTCAGACAAAGTCATAGTTGCACTACAGCACTTCTAAATGTAACGGATGATATATTGCAAGCAACTGATAAAGGTCTAGTTACGGCTGTAATACTCTTAGACTATAGTAAAGCCTTTAACACCCTAGATCATAAGGTTCTGTTATCTACATTTTGCTCGACCAATCCGCTATCAATTTACTTCAACATTATTTAACGGGTCAGAAACAGGCGTTCAAACTAGGTTGAATATTTTCAAATTTTAGGCTTCTGCTATTAGGTGTCCCTCAGGGATCTATTTTAGGTCTATTTCTCCACTTAAATCCCTTAAAGTCCCAGTATCTTCTATTTGGAACAAAAAAAATGCTCCTAATTAATTGCTATTTTCAAACCATCATTAAATAAACAGTTTATCCCATGTAGTACTAGCGCTAGAAATCTGGGGATTATAGTAGACGACACTTTTAGGTATCGTGAATTTGTAACTAAATGCATACAGAATGCATATGGTAGCTTACGGCTGATTTATCACAGTAGAATTCATTACTAAACAAACAAAAGTCCTTCTTTGTGAGGCAAATATACTATAGCAATTTACTTTTTGCTCATCCTTTATACATCCATGCTTGGATACGCAAACAAAATCAAAAATTCAACGGGTGCAAAATTCCTGTTTTAGACTAATTTTTGGAGTCAGAAAATATGAGAGAACCTCGCATACAATATGTGATTTAAAATGGCTGAATATGAATAATCGCCGAAGTTTGCCAAGTTACTGTTTGTTTTATGACATTGTCACTTTATATTTATTTGATAAGCTAAAATATCGTCATGATATTCATAATATTGTTGTTAAGAAATGCGATCAATTAACACTTCGAGCGCACAAAACAGCCATGATTGAAAGATCATTTCAATTCACAATTGCTAAGTTTTTAAATGTGTTCGTTCCAAAGATACAATCAAAGATAAATTAAAAAAGGCTATATTTAATATGCTTTAATCTCAACAATGTACAACTTAATAATTTATTTTTTAATATATATTTTTAGTGTTTAATTTATATTCTACTATTATAGGTTATAATGTTACTTACTTTGGAATTTATTGCAAAGTTTTTTTTGTACTTAAGTTGCAATGGAAGAATAGAGAGTATTTCGACACTCATTTGAATTGTATCTTATTATTTTCCTCATTTTTTATATTATTTGTTATTTTATTATGCGTTATATGTATTGTATGATTATTACATTTTCTTTTAATTGTCTTATTATAGCTTGTTTATAATTTAAGATTTAAACTTGTAATTTATTTAGAGGAAAATAAAAAATATTATTATTATTTTTATTTGTATATATTTTTCTAGTATGCTTGTTATAATTTTTGCTAGTACAGTATTCAGTGTAATCTCCCGCAATTATTGCATTCGCCTTTGTCCCCTTTCTTAAATATTGGTACATTTCTGGTATTTTAGCGCCCATTCCTAGTGCTTTTTCGTTTTCTTAAAGTACTGTCTTCATCTTTCACTTGTTTCTCTGGTTATAAATATTAAGTCTTATATACGTCCTTATTTTCTAAATTATCCTTGGGTATCTCCTATTGTCCCTTCTACGTTATCTCTTATCTTTTTCTCTCGTATATTTAATTATTTAATTTTTCTGGTATCTCACATAAATTATTGCAATTTTTTGTTCCTGGAAGGAGGAGATGCGGCAGTGGAAAGTAATTATAGACCAATCATGTTACTATCTGTTTTCTTAAAAATTGTAGAAAATATCATAGCATCACGAATTACAGGTTTCTCTAACAGTTGTAAATTATTTGTTACTTCCCAACACGGATTTCAAAAAATCGCTCAACAAATACAGCAGTATTTGGTTTTTCAGATTATATTGTCAGTTCATTGGATGGGGGAAGGGTTCCATTAGGAATCCTCCTCGATTTTACAAACGCATTTGATACAATAATTTGATAAGATCATACCTACAAAATATAGGACAACAAGTAAAAATTGGTGGTTCAAAGTCAGACATATTATACACAAATAGTGGTGTTCCGCAGGGGAGTATACTTGGACCTCTACTATTTGTGATTTTTATAATGACATTTTTAGCGACCTACCATTCGATGGAAGAAAATCCGTCTCGTATGCAAATAATATAAGTGTATTAAACCCTAACTGTTGCTTAAAACACTTATCTCTGAGGCTAATACCGTTTTTAAAACAGCACAGGAGTGGATTTTAAATAACAAAATGATACTCAATAAAGAAAAAACCAAAGTAATTATTTTTGAAACTCAAAATATGAAATTTAATCTCAACTCTGTAGAACTTTGTAATACAAACTTTGACGTAAGTGAACATGCAAAGCTTTTAGGAATACATATAGACTCAAAATTAAACTGGTATACCCACTGTGAAAAAGTAACATCTAAATTAAATTCAGTGTGTTTTAGAATTCTTAGAATTCTCAAAAACGTGGTTGATGATAATATCCTAAAACATATTTATACAGCTAATTTTGAGTCTCTTATGCGATAGGGTATCATGTATTACGGAAGTAGTAGCCATGCAGATAAAATATTTTTAGTACAAAAGAAAGCACTAAGAATACTTTTAAACCTAAAACACAAGGTATCGTGCAGAACACATTTCAAAAAAGTTGGTCTACACACAACGTACAGTATTTATGTATATGAAATTTTAATATTTAATTACAAATATAAAGATAAATTTATACAGTATCAGACAGAACATACACATAGCACTAGACAATCAAACATTTATATGTATCCGACGCATAGATTATCTCCGTTTGAAAAATCATCAAAATATTGCGCACTGCGATATTTAAATAACCTACCTGTTTATATAGAAAATATAACTAGTTTAAAAATGTTTAAATATAGATTAAAACAATATTTAGTAGATAAGGAATTATACTCAATAAGTGACTTATAAAATCGTGTAGCTGTAGCATCTGTATATTAAAAGTAGAATTAACATTTATTTATTATCAGTTAAGTACCCTCTTTCCATATGTACATGTTTTTTTTGACAATACTTGTGTGAACATTAATATGTATAAGTTATGTATTAATTTGTATTTCAATTCAAGAATAAAGAATTATTATTGTTATTATTATTATTATTAACTTCTTGAAGTACTATCTCGATCTTTGAATTATAGCGGCCGCATATTTTATCGAATTTTGTTTTTGTTTCTTCATAGTGTATTCCTTGTATATTTCTTTGTTGTTTCAGTTGCTTAAATGTTCCGTAAAACCATTTTTATACAAAATTTTGTCCACAAACCCTGCTTTGCCTTCCTTACTTCTCTTTTAATGTTATATTTACCTTTATATTATTCATAATCAATTTAGCTTTTGCTGTTTAGGAATTTTATTATTTTCCCTTTTTTCTTTGACTTTTTCTTTTTAACTTCCTAGTCTATCATTCTATATCGTTCGTATATATTTGTGCTTACAAGGAAGTAATCTATTATTAACTTTTCAATTCTTGCTGTTAATTTCTTGAATATTTCAGAATATCTTTGTTTGAAATTTGTGTTTGTTATTACTTAATTATTTATATGCACATTTCAATTAATCTTTCTCCGTTGTTGTTTTTAACATCTTCTGTTGTAGTGGGTTAAATAAACATTTCAAGCATTTATGTTAATCACTTATTATTAATTAGATTTAATATAGATTTTCAACTAAATGCCTCATCAATCAGTTCATATATTATTAATTATTTTGCTCATTTTCTTTAAATTAAGTGGGTTCATGATGATGATTTGGTTTTTACATTTTTTACTTTAAAAATATAAAACTTATTCAACGTAAATATATAAATATTTGAATTTCAAATCCAAAAATTCTTTTAATAATTTATAACTATCAAATGATAAATATCATACTATAACGATCATCTAGTATTAATCAATACAATCGACACTACTTTAACAAAGGTTATAACGTCACGAAGTCGAATTAAAATTACTTAATTGCAAGGAAAAGTTGCACTTCCTGCTTAACAATAGGCGAAAGGATGAAAATAATGTATCGGGAACAATTCATATATAATTTTGGACGGCGTGGTCGATAGCCCAACGAACGCATTCACCACACACTATATAATTATGGTTACAATCTCAACAATAAATAGATACGATGATGGGTTGGCCAATATTCGATCCATAAATCAGTCCTTGAGAAGATAAACGGCGCCAGCTAACCGGAAACGGGTTGCAGTACATGCCGCCCTGGCGGAAACGGGCACAATCGGCACGTCTCGCTTGTCGCACCGTTCGACAATTTAATAACAATTCCACGACGCGAAAGGCGGCTGTGAAAATAGAAAGGCAAAAGAAGAAGCAGAAAACTTGCGTCCATCAGGATATCATGCTGATAGTGCTGTAAAAGTACCTACACTAATGAAAAAAAGGAATTATTAGAAATCTGCATTATTTCATATTAAATATATCATTACATTTTATTAAAGTAAAACTTAAGAAAAAACAAATGAGCTAAAGAATATAATTATATAAGCAAATACGGTTTTTATATATTTTTTTGGCCTGGGAAGCAAGTCATTATGGCCAGCTCATGATCTCTATATTATGTGTTTAACTGGAGTAACTATAACTAAATTGATTAATGTTTTAAGATTTAAAAAAATAAAGAGATGATTCTTAAGTAAGATGAGTTTTGCCATTTTTGAAGTACAATCTGTTTCGTGTACCATCAAATATCTAAATGAATAACTAAACGAAGTTTCAAAGCTCGTTTTTTGTACTGTTATCGTTCATTAAACTAGTCACCAAATAGTTACGCAATAGCAATCCCCAGATACATGTTTCACTGTATCACAGCTTGTGAAAGGCGATGATCAACTTTTATCGATTGAATTTATTTACGTAAGATATGTCGGATGCTATAAGACATCATCAGTGCACCATCATACATGAAGGGCTGAAAAGTTCAAGGCACGAAGTTAGCTCTCATCAATATGCCCTTACAGCTAGCGGAGCGATGCCATTCATAAAGCTTTACGTTAAAATTGTCCATGTAACATTACATACGTTTCGGTCTATTTTTTTAAATTAGATAAGCAGTATTACATTTTCAATATAAGAATAATAGAGATTTAAACCAAATTTAACGATTGGTAATTATCAGTAGAGCAGAAATGTTTAGAAAGGTTTGAAATTAACACACTGTACGTATTAAAAAAGTCATTAAAAAAACAGTTTATCATTCAAAAATAGAAACAATATTTCAAAATAGAAGAAATTAAAAAAAAACAGCGGTTCAACACTCTCCAAAAATAACCGACAATTGTTAAAAACAATAAAGATAGAATATATGAACAATTATTTAAAAAAATAAAGTTTAAAAATTAACAAACAAGCATTCCTTAATACCCTTCGAATACATTGTACTTATGTTACAAGTTAGATTAGATTAAACGGGGTCGCTTGGCTGTAGACAGCCTTACAGCACTCCGATCTGGTTAAATCCTTTGTACTAGTATCCCACTACTAGTATTTTCCCAGGAATTCAATTTCTTTCTTCAATTTATTTCTAGGAGACCATACCCTGATCTGTTTTCGCGTTGTTGCCGTTTCCCCGGTTAGGGTTATCTGATGGTAGCCAGTGTTGCACACACGCATAGGTTGTGCTCAGCCGTTTTCTCCGCGAATCAACATAGTCTACAAGTGGTGTTGTCCACTGTATTTATCTTATGACAACAAGCTATTTAGCTCCACTTGGCCAGAGATTTTTTCATATGTGCTTTTGATAGCTCACTTGCAGGCTTTGGTTCGATTGCTTTGAGGTTCTTAAGGGCAGTCTGGCTGTGTAAGATCAGACATATATGTGCCCCTTCTTTATACAAATCTCGAACATATTTTTCAAGACTGATGGCCCTTGTCCGAGAGAAACTGATTCCCGGTATTTAATAATTTAATATAAGGGATATGGGTATAATGAAGCCCGCTTCAGTTTATTATGCATTTGTACCAGATTGCAGATCTGTCTTATCATTGGTTTTAGATTCTGTTCAGGCTGCCATGACTATCAATAATCACTTCAAATGGCGATACAAAATCAAATTTGGTTGGCACGACGTCCAACGGCGGTTGTAGGAACTTTTTGCAAGTAAAGAATTCCTAAGAACCCAAATCTATGACCAATGTCAATCCAGTCTTATCAAACTCATCAGATCTTCTTTTCTGATTTTTTGTGCAAGGGAATTAGGTATATTTAAGCTTCCATTACTGATGGTGTGCAGAGCTCCCGTGATACCAAGATAGGACATTCTCTAAAGGGTACAAAGCTTATTTTGTGATGTTGCTTGTATAGTGGGTGAGCCATATATAATAATGGGTTTTAGTACAAAAACGTATAGCCAATGTATCATTTTGGGTATCAGTGCTCATGGTCTTCGAAAGAGCCTGCGGCATATCCATTGTGTCGCTGTAGCTTAGCAGATTATCTTTCCTCGGTACGTGTTCCAATTAAGTCTCCTAACTAGTGTTACACCTAGATATTTCACCTGATTAGACAGCGCAATTTCTCGTCCTTTTGCATTGAAAGCTTTGATACTTAACTTTTTACGATTAGTGAAAGGTACCATAATTTTATTAGGATTGACATTAAAGCTTTCCCTCAAACATACCTATAAAAATACAAATTTTGTCAGCATCCTGAAGGGCGCACTACATTTGCATCAAATGTTCTACCATTGAAACCCATACCTTCCTCCGCTGTTCCAAACGATTCAACATTGGATATTTATTGTGTTTAGCATTTAGATGCTTATTTTGTCCTTGATTTCGGGATGTGGTTATTAAACTTTTCAAACTGACATTGACATTGACAGACTCTTATCTTTAATTTTCTTTATGATTTCTAAGAGAAATGAGGTAAGACTAATTGGGCGGTAGGATTTTGAAAAAAATATCACCCTAGCCTCTTTCCGTTTCATTAAAATATAGCTTAGCATAAAGCAAACTTTGTAAACTGCTTGCAAATAAGGGGCTATTATATCTATTTTTGCTGCAGCAGTGCAAGAAAAATGCGATCTGAGCCTGTTGCTCAGATCGCCTATCAATCTGCCTATTCAATTTGTTTTTTGGAATGAGTTACCAAACTTTGTTTTGCTTTCTCTGGTAGGTTGGAATGTTCTCAACTTATGTTGAGCCTGAGAAGTGTGTTTTTAGCAGAATACTGCGATTTTCCTTAATAATAATAATAATAGGTATTTATTTGCCCAACAGTTTCCCATTTACAGGACATAATTAACATAATTTAAATGCGAAAATAAACAAGATAGTAATTATACAATAGAATTCAATATATACAGATACACAAACTTATCTACTCATACAGTAACGCAGACCTCATCGAGGTTTTATAATTAGACAAAATATCACAATCAATAATAAGGGATAACTCGTTAGCATTTATTAACATATGGATAATAAATAAATGCTTTGTGCATTATATTAGTTCGGGAGTATTTATATAAAAAGTACACTGAGATCTAGAAAAAAGGAAGAAATTTTTAAATTTATTAAAGATAGAAAGTATGAACCATCAACTTTATTATGAAGTATCTTCAATAAAAATATGACACTAGCTCTTTTGCGTCTTACTTTAAGAGCACGCTCGTTGTACGAATGAAGTGGTATATTTTGGTCAATATTTCTTTCCGGGTAGTTACCTGTATATAGATCACGTTTTAATACTTACAAAAAATGATAACTTTGGCTTCTGTGATACTTTAATACATTTTTTTAATAGTTATTTAAAAGACAGATATCAATATGTATCTTACAATAGCTTTGGTTCATCAATGGTTAATATATCATCCGGTGTGCCTCAGGGATAAAACCTTGGTTCATTACTAGTTATATTGTTTATTGATAACCTAATTAAATCTCTTTCTTGTTGTACTTTAGCTTATGCAGATGATCTTAAAATATTTGCAGAAATTAATAATTATGACGATTCGCTAATTCTGTAAAATAACCTCAACAAAATTAACTAATGGTGTGGATGTAATGGTTTAAAATTTAATATAAATAAATGTAAAGTAATAACGTATACTAAAAAAAACAATGCATCTTTAATACTTACAGTGTAAATAACAAAGCACTAGAACAAGTCTTCTAATTTAAAGATTTAGGTGTTAATTTTGATACTAAACTTACATATAAACTACATGTTGATCAAGTATATACTACTGCTAATCGAACCCCGGGATTTGTTATGCAAAATTGCAAAGAGTTTAACGACGAATTTTCTGTAATAGTACTATACCGCTGACTTGTAAGATCAAGACTGGAATATGCATCCATCATATGGTACCTATTGTACGAATCTCATAGTAATGCTTATAAAAAAATGCATAGACGATACCTAAAATATCTCACATACAAATGTACAGGTAACTACCCGGAAAGAAATATTGACCAAAATATACCACTTCACTTGGAGTTTTTTACTATTGCACCAGATATATATTGTGTTATATGTGCTAAATTTGTTACTGTTAAGCTTCTTTGCATAATTCCCATCAGGGTTTTAATTAGCCCGATGATGTAGGATTGGTCTTTGGGCATAACTTTGTGGAGTCTGGCTGTTGGAGTCGTATCAATAACTCCCACATAGTACGTTCTCCTTTTCGATTTCCTCAACACCTTGTTATATTCGGACAGTGTCTGTCTATGAGCTTCTCAGTAGCCTGTTTTCTTTGCAATGTTGAAAGTTTTCCTGGCTTGAGGCGACCTAAATCCATGTTACACCAGGGCATGTCTCTGAAGGGAGACTTGCTCTTTAGCGAATAACTGATTTCATATGCCTATAGGATGCTATTTCTAAGCAGAGTCGCTGCAATACCTAGCTCTTATGTAGTTTGTATGTTGAGTTAGAGATCATCACTTCCCAAAATAAAGTAGTATCTACAGGGGCACAGTCTGTGTTGCTTGAATTTCTACACTCCATTGCGTCTTTTTTTGTGGTATCTAAGTCTAACTCAATCTACTGATGGTCCGATAAAGAGGATTCTTCCACCACATATAACAATTATCAAACACAATTTTTTTAAGATTAAAATTGTATTTTGAAAAATAATAATTTAGGAAATAAAAACACGGTGACTGATGATAAACTTTTGGTACTGTATCTCATTTATTTTTAATCCGATTTGAATAAATAAAGTATCAAATGAAATGATTTGTATAAGACTTCAATATGAACTGAACATTTTGTTTTCAAATTGCACTAATTCCAGCACAATCACGATATCCACTAAAACATAAACTTTCTGAATTTAATGCAATAAACCAGAACTAAACTCAATTAAAAAATATTTACAAATTAAATATTGAAATTTAAGTGCAGTGATAATAATAATAATTAATAGTGAGAAAAATAGATTTTCTTTGTGAGCATTTCTGCACTTATGTTTTACATTTTAATGTAAAAACTCCAGCTAACAGTTAAAACAACTACTCCTCGTACTAAAGCACCGCCAGGCATTGAATGACATAACTGTTAGCTGTCGTTACATGTCTGAAATAATATTCAGCACGATGTAACAATTTTTGTGGTGTTATCATTTTTTTAACCGCTCCTCGAAAAATAGTTATGACATAGCTGCACTGATGAGCTGTGATACAGCGAAACACGTGTCTGCAGATAGTCATTGCATAACATTTTCTGCTAATTAACGACCAAACTGACCTGATACATAGTATAGTTTGAAAATGACAAGCTCAATCTTTCAAAACTATAGTCACTATTAAAGTAAATTTAGAAATTAAAAAAGGTACTCCTATTTTTTATTATATACTATTTTTGCCTAAAGCACGCGACGATAAAACTAGTACTTTCTCTTAATTTAATTATAAAGTAAGTACAAAATTGATTCCACCGTTGAGGGTCATTGTAATACATAGCGTGTACTTTTCGTGGTGTATGGAAAAAATATGTGTCTTGAGATAATGAACTGTTTGCTGAGAATAAAGTTTTTTAAGTTACGGACCAGTCTTCCAAATGTGTGGGCCCATGGAATTACTCTATTAGGAAAACGATTCCTGTAGAGGCACACTTCCTGTACCACTACTACCGTTTTCAAAATCTTGCATCACTTTAATAGTGAAATTATTAAAAATCATTGCAGTATTGTATCAATGACTGACACTGTCACTTTTGCCATTTAGGCATTTAGGACAGCCTCTGTATATTGTTTCCTATGGGTACTTTTTAATTTTTCTTCATAAATACCTCAATTTCTCGACATTTGTTTCATAGATAAATTTATTCACAATTTTATATTCAGAAAAAATGTATGAAAAATATACATACAGCGCAATTTACAAAAATGTTGATTGTCTTTTGTCAAAAACTGGCTGCAAGAAAAAGTACCAGTTCAGTTCATATTGAAGTTTTTTATAAATGATTTCATTTAATAATTCATTTATTCAAATCGGATCAAAAATAAGCGAGATACAGCACCAAAGGTTTTTTTTATTACAGACCATTAAGATCAATTAGGATTTATAAAGATCAATGAAAAACTGATAGAAAAGTTTTTACAAAAAAATATTTCTCGAAAAATCAGTTTAAATTATTTAAAAAAAATACGGACTGAAAATATTATTAAATAGAAGCATAATAAAGAATAATAAAGATAATTGATAAAAAAGAAACAACAAAAGAATTCTATAAAAAGCATTGATAACTATTAAAACAATAAATTAAGAGCACTTAACCGTTATAAAAAATAATTGATAATTGCCATTAGACATTAGAAAATGTATGAAGAAAAAACAGTTGTTAATAACGCAAACATTATGGTAAAAACAAAGGTAATGATAGTAGGAAAACGGAAGGAACACATAAATATAAGGATAGAACAATATTTGATAGAACAAGTGGAGCAATTTAAATACCTAGGAGTAGAAATCACAGAAGATGGAAAAATGGAGGGCGAATTAAGCAACAGAATAAACAACACAATAAAAATGTACTATGCAATGAATAACATACTTAATAACAAAAAAGAGATAAGTAGAAAGACAAAAATGAGTATATATAAAACAATTTACAGACCTATTCTAACATATGGAAGTGAGACGTGGAAGCTAACAAAGAGAGATAAAAGTAGATTACAGGCAATAAATATGAAATATTTGAGAAAAGTAAAACAAGTAACGAGAAGAGACAGAATAAAAAATAAAGACATAAGAGAAGAACTGGAAATTGAATCATTAGATAAGTTTATAGAAAGGAAACAACTCAGCTGGTGGGGACACCTAATCAGGATGGAAAGCACAAATCAAACAAAACAAATTTGGGAAGCAAGAACAGGAAACAAAAGAGGAAGAGGAAGACCAAGAGAAAACTGGGACAACAAAAAAGAAGAAATAATAAACAATAGAGGAAAGACAGTTAAACAAGCGAAGGAACTGGCGAAGAAAAGAAGAGAGTGGAAGGAGTTTGCAAATAAATAAAACAAAAGCATTGTAACAAAGTAATGTAAAACTCATAGCCTACACCGAAAGGTAAATAGCATTTTTTGATAATATAATATATGGTAAAAAAGAGTTGGCAATTGTCAAAAACCATTATTGAAACACCAATGGAATAATCTCCAAAAATAATCATCAACTGTTAAAAACAATTAGAATAAAAGAAATGAAAGTTGAAGATAAACAACAAAAAACCAAGAGATTTTACTTTATTTTTTTATTCTATGACTATCAATCTGTATGTAGAGGATCAATAACTTCGAGGGCTATCCGGTGTTCTTAATTCTCTTGAACATCTTAAACACTCATATAGATAGCACAGTCAATACCTGCGCTCCGAACGCTGCCAACAGATACTACTTGTCTACTATTCCTCGTATAATAAACCACTATTACTCTCACTTCTCATTACTTCCCTCAATTTTTTGTTTTTATTTGCTAAATAAATATTTCGTTTACAATATGAAAATTTTCAATAGGTAAACCAAACTAATTCTAATAGGAAAATAAATGATAGATAGAATGAAATATTGCCTATTTCTCCCTAATGAGATTAATAAGATAGGTATTTTGACTATATTATGCTTAAAAATGCTTTGTTAAGAGAGATTAAATCGAACTTCAGCAATTGCGGTTCACATTTGTTTCATGTGTATTGCTTTCACTATATATAAATTATTATAGAGGTAAGACTACCCATTAAACCTTTCACATGGAGTTATAAATTGTAAATTTGCAAAAATTATAATTATTATAATAAATTGTACCACAAAGAAACCAATACAAGATGCATTATAACGAAGGTGCCATATCATGATGAAGCCAACTTTTTTTCGAAAGAGAAAAAATTGACACAACTCCAAAAAATAATAATTCATTTTTTTAATATTAGAACAATTGAAGATTTATATTTTTTTTTAGATTTATTACTATTATTATTATTTGGTTTAAAGTGGATGAGATGGTTTTCAAAATAGAAGATTGCAAAATGAATTTTGACCCAAATTAGTTTTTTTTAAAATAGCGTTTTTATACTTTAATACAATTTGCAAACTTTTATAATATAATAATATAATATAAGGTTTTTATTGGGTTGGGTTCTTAAGTCATTTCATTTCCAACCAATAGATGTCTACACTTTTATATATAACCAAGTATGTTTTCATAAAGTAGTGATCAGGAGATAGAAAAGCAAACCAAGGAATATTGCTATATTTTACTGTTTTACTTCAGAAAAGGGAAGAATGCAAAGGAAGGCCATTCAATTTATTATGCTGTATACGTTTAAAATAAAGAATTTTAGAAAAATAATATTCACTTTAGAAATTCTGCGAAACGAACTAACTTATTATTGTGTTGAGGTTAACATTAAACAAGTGGATTGGCTTGACAAATTCCGTTCCGTAATTTCAATGTTAAAGATACGCCACGTTCAGGAAGGCCTTGTAAAGTCAAAAATGATTAAGAAGCTTTAATCGTAACAAACCGCCATTACACGACTCGAGAGGTCGCAGAAATAATAAACATTTTCAAACAACTGTGGAAAGATATTTGCACAAAAAATTAATTTAAGAAGCTTTCGGAAAATAATAACAATAATCCATTTCTCAATTATATTATCACTGTCGATGGGAAATGCAAGCCCGGTGATCAAGTTTCAACTACTTTGCGAGCAAATATCCATTGGAAGGAGCGTATGCTCTCAATATTGTGGGATTACAAAGGCGTCGTGTATTTTGAGCTGCTACCACAGAACCAAACTATCACTACATCTATATAGTGTCGCCAATTGGACAAATTGAATTAAGCCATTAACGAAAAGCGGCCATAATTAGTAGCAAATCGTTGGAGTGTTGTGTTCCACCATGACAATGCGATACCACTTATAAGTTTGGTGACCCAACAGAAGTTGTTGGAGATCCTATTACTATTGGTTTATTTTTGTAAAATTCTTCAAATGAGAAATCCTTTAATTCAGACAATGGTGTCAAATATGAAGATGGGAAAAGGTTATCGAAAAAAAATCATCAACACTCAATGCAATATATTCTTATCGCATCAAGGCGCATAGTCAATAAATTTCAAGATTATCGAGGGTAAATAAGCCTAATAAAGGGCAAATGTAATTAGCACGTTTAGAATTTTATTAAAAATCACAAATTGATGAACCAATTGATGCATCTAATATTAGATGTTTGAACTTTATTTTAAACACGTTTTTAATTATGATGGAACAGGTTGAGGAACATGGTATAATTCTGCTAACCTGTATCGTTCCAAAAACATCGCTCCACACCATAAAGAAAATGGTTTTTAATTGTAAGTTGCAATAAGAGCACTTCTGTAATGTATCTGTATAAGTTTTTAATCATTGGACTATCATGAAACAATTATTTATGTTAAAAATCGAAAAATTTGCAGATTATCATTGTGGCATTTATCTTTTCTTCTTATATTGACAACAGCTTTCCAGAGCCAAAAATTAAACATACTTCAAAAGCTTCAATGCAGCGATTAAGGGCCTGAATCTTCTCGGAAGATTTGAAAAACTTGGTATATAAACTTCTGTGCACCCTGTCTCTAATTTCTCGAAAAAAAAGTCTAGCCTTTCTAAGTTTAACTATCCGCCCTCTAGGAAACTCAAAAAGTTGATAAAAATTTGGGCGTCTTTGCACCTTAAGCATTGTAAAAGATAACAACAAAGGCTTAGAACCACACTCAGTAAAATATTAAAATCGTCAATACGACAAAAATGTTAAATAAATAAACAAGTTGAATAGAAAACGAAAACTTGTCTGGTACAGCTGAATTTTTAATCCATTTTTCTTTTGATTTAAACTGGATTCACTGAGTATACTTCTTAAAATTGTAACAAGTATTTCGTTTTATTACAAAAATTTATATTATATTATTTAATTACGTTTAGATGCAAGTTTAACTGCTTTGAGAAAATATTTTAGTTGGATTTGGCTAGTAGTAGGTTTAGATAATAGAAATGAAATAACAGACAGCAGAATAGTAATCTTACAAACATCGTATATACCAAAATTACTTTAAAAGTAAGTTATATAAAAAATTTAAAAGTCAAAAGTCGTAGTTTACCTAAATAGTAGTAGTCTAAATAAAAGTAACAGTAATAAGATAAAAAATAACTAGGGAGAGATAAAGACTTAAATGTTAAACACAGAGGTGATAGTAAAGTATTCAACATACGGAAAGAAATATTTACTTTTAGTTGTGAATATGGACTCTAAATTATTAAGAGAAAGTCTTATAGGAGACATTCAAAGAAAAAGAAAAAATAAAGGAGGCCAGTAAAACAACTGTTAACCTATAGTGCTTTTGAAGGAAAACATTAAATAGCTCTTAGTATTATACATGAAAGCATAACTTTTGGAATCGGTCAAATTTTAAGAAGGGGTAAAGCATACGAAGAACCACAAGGTCAGAACCCCACGACTTGTAAAGTAATATCCGGAGAACGTTTAAAGTTTTAAACTCTGAAACCTCAAGATACTCAAATTAAAATGTTTACGAGAGATTGAAATACAAGTAAAATTCCAGGCATTTAATGGCGTAAAATTTGAGAACAGGAAAGTTATAATATAAATGAAAATTATTTATTGGATAATATTATATTTTGAGATTTTTTGTGATAAGGCCAATGAAAAGGTTAAAAAACTATTTTAAATTGTATTTCAAGTAGATATATCCACGAGTTACACATGAGTATGCATATGGTTTTATTAAAATACATATTTCCTGCAAAACTGAATTTGTTAGTAATGTTTACCCGGTGTACACATTTAATTAATTATTAAAAACACATATTTTCAGCAAATCATTTAATTTGTTTGTAATGTTTATACGATGTACATATGTTTAATTAATTAAAAAATAAATATAGTAGCTTATTAATTAATTCTGTTCTGCTGGGCGCGATTCAGCTGAATTAAAAAACATGAAAGTTTCGAGTCGCAGTGAAACTACTGGACGAAAGCTATGCTGTAGTTCTATAAATAAATACTTATATGATTCTATGGAAGCTTTAAGCCAGCAATTGTAATGAAGCATTGCCAATTGTTACATTTAAATATTATAATGCCTTGAAATAGAATGACAAAAACTAGAATATTACATCTTAAAATGCTTATATAGAAGGACCAAAGTTAGAAAACTACTATTTTATGGTATTTAAAAGGTATGATAAATAATATATACACAATAAAACATTACAGGATTAGTAACTTTCTTTATAGTTTTCACAAAAAAATTTAGAAAATATTCTTTTATCTATTTCAACATAAATTTTAAATCAATACATTATGCGGCGACGACGAAATTTCTATAAACAGAAGACTAACACCATTACCTACCCAATGTGTACAAATAACAATTATTTCTGCCAGTGTTGCATTCGCGCCTTGTGTAATCAGTATTTAATGCAATTTTTTTAACAATTGCGACAAGAAAGGCGACCGCAGAGTGACGACTCGTCATGCAATTAATTAATTCCCAATAGGTTTTGATTTTTTTGTAGTTCTCGGCATTCGCCAATCACCGTATAATTTCTTATGTCGTTGGATCACCGCGGGTAATGAATTGTCGGATCGCCTTTCTCCGTCGCCTCTATACACTTACGTAAGTTAATATAATGTTGTTTATGATTATTTATGGAAAATGGTCATTTTCATGAAATTTGCTAATATAAATACTGAACAAATCTTAAAATATCAAAATATATGTCGCTTAAATACTTGTATATTATACATTCACAGAAATTACTTTACTCGTTGTAAGCGACCTGGTTGTGCAATGTATCTAATATTCAAACATTTTCTTCGAAATAGACTGATTGTTCTGGCAATACCAACAATTTTCTCTTGATATAGTGATTGATACCATAAATGCACCTATTAATGTGTATAGTATCGTGAAAATGATGTAGTGATTTCTCTATAGTACTGCACCGTGATCCTTCCTCTCTACAAAAAGGTCATGACGATTATTCCCTTGTAATCCCAAAAATACCTGGACATTTATACATCCCAGGTGTTGAACAATGCCCAATCAAGAAATGATAAGGAATATGATTATCAAATTTGATAACACTTGTTATGTTACATATTTTTATTTTCAGTTTCCTGACACGTTTTTTGAAGGTGAGTATCACCTTTAATAATGAACACGTATCAGGTAACTGAAAATAAAAACATGGGACATAACAAGTGTTTCATCAAATGTATCTATTCGGTTCCATCAAGAATGTAGCATAACAAATATTACATATATGATTGTGATCAATTAATTTAAAAGAACAGAAAGTAAAAATAGTCTCTATTTCAAATGCAGCCAAATAATATTTAAATATTGTTTACAGTAATCTGGAGAAATATGGGGCCATTCATATTTTCTTTTTTATTTTTAAATGATTCGTATTTACAAATTTCGTCTTAAATTTATTATTCATTCCCGTTAGATGCATATCTTTGAAAACCCCCCACATTCCCGTGTGGAAAATAAAATACCCGGGGCAGACCAAAACTAGCAGTCTTGGGCTAGCCTCTCAAACTTAATTTCTGAAAGGGATGGCTGAACGTAATATAACGGGAATGGGCTGAGATCAGACAATTAAGGGTGCAACTGTATAAACAGCCTTAACAGTGTGGTTAGGATGGTAGAAGGGAAACCACCTAATTACATTCTCTAGTAAAACCATATGGATAACGATGAATGCCCATCGAAACCGATTTTCAACCGGCGCTGCCAAACTCCCAGCTTTGGTAGTGAGAAATGGTTACTGGCTGCAGGACGACGGAGACCAGGTCTCCTATAGAAACTAGTCAGTTGACTAACCGAGCAAAAAATTTAAGAAGAATATCAACATGGAATGCCAGATTCCTGTACGAACCCGGAAGGCTTAATAATGCTGTAAGAATGGAAATGAAGAAGCAAGATAGATATTATAGAAATATATAAAACTAGATGGCCAGATGCTTGAATATGCCAATCAGACGGAGCTAAAATATATTATTCGGGTAATACCGATAACGAAAAATATAGTAGGACTAATTGTAAGCAATTCCATAAAAAAGTATATTAAGAACTTCATACCAAACTCGGAGAGATGCAGGTTTCTACAACTAAACGCTAGACCTGTCAAAATCAACATCATAAAGGCGTATGCACCTTTGGCGGACAAGACAGACAAAGAAATAGAAGAGTTGAACAATCAGATTGAAATATTAGATTGATGAGGCTGATACTTGGCGAAACTTCATTATGAAATGTTTAAATCAACATCAACATATGCCAACCACCTCCTAGAAGAACATCATGAATTCAATACGAACTTTAAAATTCTACACAAAAAGGGAAAAAACAAAATTTGTTGGAACAGCTGGAAATCAATAACGATCGAAAACTTGCAATACATAATAGACTAAGTGCATCGAGCTAGCTCTGAATTCAGGCTTAATATCAATATCACGATAAACAAATAAATGATTATCAGCAAGAACTACGACTCACACAATGATGTACTGGCCGCTAATGCTGAACCAATCTAGTTCAAGGGTACAATAATTTAGACAGCAGGCTCAACGAATGATGGAATCCCGAGCACCACATCAAAGCATGAATAGTAATAGCTATAAATACCTTCCAATAACAAAGACCTCTCAAGGAACATCAGATGAAGAAAAGTCCAGTGTTTTCTCGGTGGTATTGTACGAAGAGGAAGGTTGTACATTGAAAGTAGCATCAATAAATAAACCCAAAATGTGGAGGTACAGGAGGATGCTCAAAATCCCATGGTCTGATAAAGTAACGAACAACTGCTGAGAATAGCTTACGATGGTAAACCGCCGTAAAGATGGACATTATCTATTTGTCATGCTGACATAAACTGCCAAAATATTCCTACTAAAAAGTAGAAAATATGTTTTAAAAAAAATATAAAAGATTCTGGATATAGATGAGGATACCCGCCTCCCATATTACATGATGAAAAAAGGATTTGAGTGGAAGAACATAATTTGTAATTGTAAAATTGTTCAAAATTTTACTTGTTTTTTGTATTTAATTTATTTTTATATGTATTTTTTACTAAAGACGACCAAAGGTCCAAATAAATAAAATTAATACATTTTTCCGATATAAAAAATACGAATTCTTACAAATGATAATGGAGAAGAAGTTAGAGAGAAAACGCGTTGAAAGACAGAAGTTGCTCTGGCTGCGAAACCTCCAGCAATGGTTTGGAATTTAAGGATCATGGAATATATGGTCGTCAATCACCTCTGAGGAGAGGGCACTCAAAAAAAGAGATGCATGCCTTGGAAAAGTAAATATATGCAATTCTGCTATAAATAATTCAATATTTTAATGCGCACACATTCGATATATTGCATATGGTTTCCGAGATAAAGCATATGTGTGTCTAAGAGCGGCCTCAGCTCAGTGTTTGGTACAATACACAAACTTCTGAAGTCGGTTTAGCTATATGACAATTTAAGAGTAGCCTAGTTTGGTATTATTTTTTCTCCTTCATTTATACGTACCTACTTATAGAAATGTTCCACTGACGAATAAATTCTTTTCTTGCCACACAATTATATTACTTTTGGTAAAGTCTTGTTAAGTAGGGAATTACCTCTTCTGTGTTAGGGCAATTTCAATTTCTATTTACCTGGATCGGTATATAAACAACTTTTTCGTCTAATAATAGATGCTCTTGTATGTGCAACATTTACAATTTAAAACTCCCTCCCCAGACATTCCTTGTTTACTAAAACTTTTTTTCCTTCTTTGAGGGGTTTAGTGATATTAGAAAATTCTGTCACGTACAATCAATAATAGCTGCATAATTGGGGAAACTTTAAAAATTGCTGTAAATCCTTGAGTGCCATTAAAATATTTTTCACATTAACTACAATCTCAAGTCATGATGATCTTGGTTATGTACTTTCTACAGAAACTGTACTTTCTACCTAAAAAATGACATTTCTTTGGGTTAAATTTTAATCCGAAATCGTTTTATCGTCAAAACACGCTTCTAAATTCTCTATACGGTCTTTTATTTTTCATCATGATTATAGGTTCTAGCAATGGCAATAATATTGCCTTAACGGCAAGATTCACCTGCTGATATTTATCGTCAGTTATGGAAAATAATGGGTTGAGTGGAAGAACACTGCACTGCGAACTCCCCTATCAAGTTATTGTAAATATATTTTATTTTGTACTAAGACTTGTAAAGCAAATAAAATAAACTAAACTATAGTCAAGATATATCAGATAGACTTTACAGAATAGTTCTTGACATGAATTACCTTTATGAATTCCTCAAATATTACTTACTTGATTGTATTTTATAAAACTTCCTTAATTTTGCCAATGCCCTCTATTAAGAAGTTAAGATTTGATTCGGAGGAGCAGATAATTGTCCTTTTAGTCATATTATTAAGTTGAAGGTAATCAACACAAACACGATTGATTATATCCTTTTTCCAACTCAACATAACTGACCTGACCATTAGGTTAATCTACTTTGTCTAATCTAAAATTTTTCAGTATTAATTTTATGTTACACGATATTGGTCTTTCCGGTTTATCCAGTATTTAAAATATTCTTGTATTCAACTCCTTTAATTTATCACATTTCCTAGAATTAATTTATATTTGTTATCAATAAATTTTAATTTTAAGTAATTACTTCTTCGGTTCCATTATCTACTCTGGTGTTTATTAGTATCGATGAACCTGGAGACCAATGTTCTAGCATCATTTTCTTCTGGAATTATATGGAATAATAGTTAGAATTGTTATGGGTATTCAGATCGTCTTATATTTTATGCGCTTAGTTTATGAAATTATACCACGAATTTGTTGCATTTACATGACGAGCAATTAAAACACTACATTAGCTTAGAATTAATTAACTCAATGAAATATATTTCTGCAATATAAAACTGATCTACATTTATTTCATAAAGAAGGAAAAAAACAAAAAAATAATAATGAAATGATTATAACATAAAAAGTTTAAATAATAAAATGTATTAAAATCCTTAAGTTCGTTGTAGAAAATTAAATAATAAATTTAAAAATACGAAAACATTTCGTGAATCTACAACAATGAGTCTTACTAAGACTACAAAACAAATTAATTTGAAACAACTACTTCCCTAGCTAATACTTCGACAGACATTGAATAATACAAATTAATTTGCGTGTTATAAATAGTACAACTATCAAAGCAACACTAATTTGAATGAAATTATTTCTGTTGAATAAACTAATAAATGATAAAATGTACTTTAGATTGTTTAAATGTAATTATAACATGAAAAATTATGAATGAATTTTAAACTGATTTCATTAAATTAAATTAGCAAAAGTAATTAAAAAATCTAGCATTCATGTTATACTTACATTTAAACAATCTAAAGTACATTTTACCATTTATTAGTTTCAACAGAAATAATTTCATTCAAATTAGTGTTGCTTATATTTTACATCGGTAGAATATTAGTTTGGTTACAAAATAATCCTTGTGAGCTTTAAGTCTGTCGAGACGATTTCTTCTCAAAAGATTCTCTATGTTTTTTTCTGTGATTTTGTCTTAATAGCAAACTTAGTTAGAAATCTTGTGCTTTATTAAAAGCTTTCTTGTCACAAGCTGTTTCTTACGCCACTATGAATTGGTGAATTTGCATTCCCCAAGTTGATTATGCACGATTTGTCATATAAGGAAATGATGACGATGATGATTTGTGGTTGTAATGCAAAGCTAGTAACCTCTGTTTACGTCCTGAGTTTCTGATTTGCAATTGCTTTTAGCTGCTCTAGTAATTTTTCTTATATATATTTTTATTGGTTTTTCTTGATTTCTATATGCTTCATTGGCAGGAAATTTGTCGTCGAAGTTACAACATATCCACCTATAACTTAATATGTTTGCGTATATTTGCACTAGCAGAAGTAATATCAATTACCTTCTGTATTCTTGATGAGATAAATGTTGGTTTATAAATTTATGTATAATTGTTACGCGATTATAATTCTAGTAAATCTAATTAGTGTTGGTACTGCCTTATACTACATGGTGTAATCTATAATATCATTTGACGATGGTTTCACAATATCTGCCTCCAGCTTATTTCTGGGTAATATTCGGAGATCAAGCAAACGTTTCAATTAGTGCTAGTAAAAAATAGAATATATAAATAGTTACTTTAAGTGTACTTTTAGTGTACACATAAATATATTGGTAACACAATGAATTATTATAATAATTTTCACAAATATGAACCTGAATAAACGTTAAAATGCAAAATAATGTTTAAACATCAATTATCCGAAAGGTCGTACCGTAATTGTTCAGTAAGTGGAAAATTATATACTATCTTTCTTACTCGCCCAAGATATAATTATCATTCTCAACAATTTTCTTCTCTGTGATTAGCAAATTATATCATAACAGATGATTTTTTTTAATAAATAAAGTATGTTTGTTGCTGAATATAGTTTTCTTAGATAATGTACTTCTAATCAGATACAGATTAAACATTAAGCATTATTATCGTTTTCTAAAATAATTGGTCCATAGAATAATAAAATGGCCGCTACTTAATTAAATTACTTTTCTCGCTGACCAAAGTATAGTAAAATTCGGCTAAGAGTAAAAACGTAATTGTAAAGATCCTCAGTTCATGTAGGTATTACAACTAATATTTGGCTTAAAATATTGTTTTATGGTGTGAACACTAAAACATATTATGAGCCAAATGATATTCCTCAAAAACTCTTATTTATAATAGTGCAAATTGTGCCACCC
Organism: Ontholestes murinus; assembly: GCA_963969525.1. Lineage (NCBI taxonomy): Eukaryota > Metazoa > Arthropoda > Insecta > Coleoptera > Staphylinidae > Ontholestes > Ontholestes murinus. The sequence goes on along the minus strand of OZ018392.1, from coordinate 49,464,069 downwards.
AAGTTAGGTTAAGTAATGACATATTGATCGGAGCTTGTAGCTAATAATTACCATAGTCCTGGAAGGGAGCTCTAAATAAATGATGATATCTGATTAAGTCTTGAGAATCTAAATTAAAGACTAAATTCTTAGGAAGGAATTATTTGGTAATTAGAAAAATGAAAGAAGGTAAACCTAAAATTACTTAACTAAAATCATTATCAACCGATTAAAGCTTTAAAGATTAAAATTCTTTGGAAAATATTGTTTGATACATAAAAAAGGAAAACCTAAAATAACTTGATCAAACTCTGTAATAACTGATTATGTACGTGTTTGTAGCTATAATAACTAATGGTTTTTAGAATATATAAAAATATTTCTATCGATGAAATGAGATTTATTTATAAAGTTTATATAAAAAATTTCTATAATTCTATAATAAAGCAAAGGAAATACGTTGTTAAATAGAGGTTCTCAAATTAATTATTATAGGTATCTACCTACTATTTCATAATGTTTCGCCTAGATATAAGAGAAAATTATTGAAGAAATATTAATTGTTATACTTAAGTATTTTACAAAAGTAGGAAAAAGGATTTTGATTTATTTGGCATATGCGATTCGTGCCGACATTTTCGGTCAGTGCATTGATCCCTTTCATCGCTAGTCCTGGCAAGTATCGTTGGCTGGCAGCCAAGAATTCTGTAAGATATTTAAAGGTAACGTCTCGTTACGGCCTCACATTCATCAAATATGAAGAAAGTGTTAAACTCATATTTAGTTTTAGTTTAAAGTATAAAAATAATCTTAAGCAATAGAAAAAATTGTGGATAAAAATATTGTTTCTTCCAATGACACATTTGAAAAAATAATTACAGAAATGTGTTATGAAGATAAATATTTTATAGAATTTCGAAAAAATATAATTACAACTAAAATTTAAATTAAATAATTTTTTTATAAAGCTAATTAAATTGATGTTTTTTATGAACTCACACGATCGTTGTACATAATTTTTAAGACGATAGAGTTAGAAGCTGATTCCAAAGAAACAGGTAATTACATGTTCTGTATAAATTACTCTAAGAGTAATTTGGGATTTCGTGGTCATAGACTGTAATGAACTGCAACAGGTTAACTATACCAATTCCATCCACCTTCATAACACTTGGAGTTACTTCTTCGCATCTAATGTCATTGGTAATTTTTAAAAATCTGCTTTGATTTCACTTTAATTTAATGTAATTTTAAAGTTATTTATGTATATATTTTATATATTTTTAAATAAATCTTGATAATATCTTAATAAGCGAAACCAGTCGAGTAAATAGTGAAAAATTGTCAAACAAACTAAGAGTAATTTAATATGAACCTTGATCAATAATAGTTCAAAATGTTTCACCAAGTGATAAATGAGAAAGTCATTCAAGAAATAAACCTGGTGAAGTAAATAAACTAAACTAAACCTACCGTATAGCATTAGATGAAATTAAATAAAAGAGGTAAGGAAATATAATTCAATTTGATGAGTTTGATCAACGTGTGTGAACAAACAATACTTATCTGTGTATGATATGTAGAATCAGGGATCAAAGGAAACATCATTGTAGCAGCTAGGACGTCGGTTCTCTCTATGAAAGCCTTTCTCTTAGATACATAATTATATGTTCAAAGTATTCGTTTAATGTGAGGATTAACAAACCAGTGTTTACTGCAGACGTATGCAAACATTGCCAAAAATCGTTTCACCGATCCTGCCTGGAACTACACAGAAAACGGTGTCAGAGGACCTACAAAATAAATTAAAAATCCTAACAGAAACCTGTAAATGCAATGGAAAAATTAGTCCACTATTAACCCAAACCCACTCTGAATAATCCTCAAAAAATGCTAGAACTTAAAGAATGCATCAGAAATCTGCAATACAAAGGGAATACACGGACGCATTAGAAGCAACATCCAGCAACCTAATCAACAATTTGATAAACAACAAAGCCCCACCCACGAAACCAACAACCGGCGACAAACTACATCAACCCAATTCAAGCTACACAGATTCCGAGTTAAAACAGAACACTGAACATGAAATAGAAAATGAAAAACAGCCACCAAGAAGAAAAGATAACAACCTACCCAAGGACTATTTGGTTTATCCACCAGTCATCAAAATTTAAAAACGGTAGCACGTAAAGCATTCCTATATAAAACACGGCTACATCCGACAACAAACCCAGGAGATATAAGTAAACATACCAATATTTTCTGGTAGAAAGCAAAATATGAACAATTAGAGAGTAAATAAATAGATTTCAATATTGATTTCCTTAAGAGGGATGAAAATAATACATACGAGTTTATTAATTTGATTGAAAGTTACAACCTACTACAAGCAGAACAAAAGCAGCGTATGCCTAGATAGCATTATCACTAACATCAATTATGTGAATGCCAATGTAGTCAATACGCACCTATTTGACCAAAATGGTCAAATGTTAAAATTCAAGTGCGACGTGAATTGTATGAACCTTCACATAAAGTCTGTACAAAGTAGATGTATAAATTCTACAATTATATCTAATTTAAACTCAGAGCTTGAAAAAAATTAATTGGGATGAACTGCAAACATATTGCTCGTACTCTAACACATATTTTACGCAATTTTATAAGATATTTCTTGATAAATTTAACATATGCTGTCCTGTTAAGCAAAAAATATTGAACAAATACAAATCCAAAGAAACATTGTTTAAAAAAAGACATCAAACTTTTACGTAGCGAAATGGAATTCTAGTACGAAGCTTATTGCGATTATGATTATAGTGCAATATAAACAAGCTAAAAAAACACATAAGTTAGAGGTAAAAGGACAGTTAGGTACAATTAGTGTTGATTATTAGATACGAGGCATTTTCTAAAGTAAGTACCGTTTCAAAATATTAAAAAACTTGGGAACTTTTTAAAACTATTTTATTTTTACATGAAAGCCTATACTTTAACCCACTTTTCCATATAATCATTATTATTGAGGCATTTATCATATCGAAAAATAAGTTCCTGTATCCCCTTGTGATGAAAGCATTTTCCTGGTTTGAGAGCCACAAATTTACGGTTCCCATCTAAACGATGCGTTGAGACCTTAAGTTCGATTGGCTATCATTCTTCGGCGCAGTTTTCTTAATGTCTAACAGTAATTTTCAGAATTTATTGTTTCATGAAACAAAACAAAAAACACGGTACACATGATAAGTTTAAACAACCATCATCTTCGATAGCATAACACACAAGGAATGTCAAAAAGTTGCCCAAACATTTGGTTTTGTCAACATTTTGGTACTCATCATGAGCACAGTTTCCGATAATGAAAGCATCCGTTTACAATTTCATAAGGAACACTTCTTAAAACTTAAGAAAATTTCTTAGATAATCAATAAATCGTGAAACATTTGGTTTTGACAACATTTTGGTACTCATCGTGAGCACAGTTTTCGATAATGAAAGCATCCGTTCACAATTTCATAAGGAACACTTCTTAAAACTTAAGAAAATTTCTAAGATAACCAAATCGTGAAACATTTGGTTTTGTCAACATTTTGGTACTCATCATGAGCACAGTTTCCGATAATGAAAGCATTCGTTCACAATATAATAAGGAACACTTCTTAAAACTTAAGAAAATTTCTAAGATAACCAAGAAATCATGAAACATTTGGTTTTGTCAACATTTTGGTACTCTTCATGAGCATAGTTTCCGATAATGAAAGCATTCGTTCACAATTTCATAAGGAACCTTCTTAAAACTTAAGATAATTTCTAAGATAACCAAAAAATCGTGAAACCCCTGTTCTATTACACCTTTTCGTCAACTTTTACATCAAATAGTCAGTATTGACAGAAGGTGCCCAGTCCATTCCTCGTCATAAATATTGTTACGGCCTTCTTTAAAAATTTATTATAATAAATTCTCATCCTTACGTGAACAGTGCAAGGTATTATCACTATCCCTCTACAAACAATATATCACATCAGTAGAAGTAGCAATTGACAGTGATCCCTCTTTCTTTTGGAAATACGCTAATAATTTTAAGGAGAAGAATACAATTCCTGATAGTATGCAGCACTTGAATGAAGAAGCTAATAATGGCCAAGAGATTGCGGATTTAATGGCGGATTATTTTTCAACAGTATACGTACCCTCTACGCATCGAGATGGGAATTTCGAACTAGGATATACTTCCATAGTGAATGATACGTTATATATCTCTATTCAAGACGTTTTTAGAGAAATTGAACTTTTAAAAGATAGCGTTTCTGCCGGACCAGATGAGATACCTAGCTGTTTCTTGAAAAGATGTATATATTCATTATGTAAGCCAATTTATGAAATATTCCATAAATAATTGACTTCGGGAATTTTTCCAAACAAATGGAAAACAAGTTATATTGCACCAATTTTCAAATCTGGTGATAGACATTTAATTTGTAACTATCGTTCTGTCTGCATACAATCTGCAATTCCAAAATTATTAGACAAATTAGTTTCTATTCAGCTAAGATGGATATGTAAAAATATTATTTCTGCTCATCAGCCAAATCCATGCTGAAAAAGAAATCTACGATAACTAATCTGTTGGAGTACAGACAGTTTCTGTCGAATGCCTTGGAGAATAACAAACAGATCGATGTCATAAATACTGACTTCTCTAAGGCATTTGACAGAGTCAGTCATGATATCTTATTATTAAAGTTGTATCAAATGGGCTTTAGTAAACTGACAGTAAGTTGGTTGGAGTCCTTTCTAATGAATCGGTTTCAGTTAGTGAGAGTGGGAAACTTTTTGTCTAAACCTATAAATGTCACCTCAGGGGTCCCTCAAGGTTCCCACTGCGGCCCAATATTATTTATTTTATTTGTTAACGATATTCAAGATATTTTTTCGCAATGTGAAATGTTGATGTATGCAGATGACCTTAAGATTTTTAAAATCATTTCTGATAGAAACGACTGCCAGATCCTACAAACTAATATGGAAAAATTAAATGAGTGGTGTAATTGTAATAAACTTTATTTAAACACAGCTAACTATATGTCCATGACTTTTTACAGTGGTAAAAATGAAAATGTTTATAATTATTCTTTAAATAATAAGAGTTTAAATAAAGTTAACGAGGTCAAGGACTTAGGTGTAACTTTTGATTCAAAGCTATCGTTTGAGTCACACATCACAACCATTTGTAGTGAAGATTTAAGAATGTGGGGTTTTGTTTCTCATGTATGTAAAGATTTGAACACGAAGTGTGTTAAAACTTTGTTTTGTTCGTTCGTCCGTAGTAGATTGGAGTATGGATCTGTTGTGTGGTCACGCTACACACAATATAATATAAACAGGATTGAGGCTGTTCAGAACAAATTTTTAAGACATATCGAATATAAACTGGGAAAGGCACATGTCCAAGGAAATTACTCCACTATATTGTCTGAACTAAAACTACATAGTTTGCAAAATCGGCGACTTTTGACAGACCTTTCTTTTTATCATAGTCTAATTAATGGTGTTATTGAGAGTGTCTGGTTGTTACAGGAATTGCATTTTCGAACACTAAGAAAATATTCTAGTAGATCGAAGGATATTTTCACTCCCCGCGTTTATAGAACAAATTTTGGCTCAAATAATCCTACTAATCGCTTTATGTTGTTTGCAAACACCCTTAATAATTCGTATATATATATATATATATATATATATATATATATATATATATTTGTTAAGAATATCATAAATTATCAGCAAGTATATATTTTGTATGGTTAAATGTTAAATTGTGTATATGCGCCTCTAGAAAGTATTTAATTTTGGTTTTATGTAATGCCCCTAGAATGTATTTAATTTTCTTCTATGTAATGTTTTAAATGGAGTTTCCGTAATAAATTATTATTATTATTATTATTAAAACACTTCCGTACCATTCCATCATTTATATTTTTTTTCCATGAACTGCACAGATCTGACGATGAATTTCAGCCTCTTTAACTCCTTTAGCACTAAGAAAGCCGATAACAATGCGTACGCGTACTTCACAATCCGCGGTATTCTCAATTCTAATATATATTCTAATTTATTAATGTATTATATGTTGCTTTCTTCCTAACAAAATACACATGAATATACAAAGAAATATTAAAAAACATACAATAATTTCGGGTGGAAGAAACTGGGAGGAGCTCATGCAGCTGCGATGATCTTCTACTCTAACCCATATTTCCGATAGGCAGTGAGAATCCAAGAATTCTATTTGTTCTCTTTACCATAAACCAAGTTAACTGGTTTATTTCAACTTATCAAACATCTCTAGTATAACTGATTTTATAATAACCTCTCTATAGTTTGGGACTAAATTTCTTAGACCTGATTTATGTACGGTGCGCCATTGGAAACGGACGCTTTTGGGGTAGGTAGTACTAAATCGGAACGGTTCGGAGAAGGGAAACGAGGCCGTCTGCGTCCTACCATGGCCTTGCAGTTTGTGAATGGTTATTTTTTAGTAACAATCATGCCGCTGTTCACCGTGGAGCATCGCGTTTTCTTGTATGACAATGTTGTGAAGAGCGGCGAAGTAGTTACAGAAGTTCAACGTCTCTTTCGTCAAAGGTTTAACGTTCCTCGCAATGAAGACATACTGAACAGGAATACAATTTGCGATGGGTTTATGATCTTCGTGGTGGAGGCAGTTTAATGAAAAAGAAGCAGTCTATGTTACGTAGTTCAAGGCTTTGAGCTTTTCGTCATTCTGCAGCACTATGAATGTCTGACACTTCAGTACGGCGAATTCTCCACGAAGATTTACGTTTTCATCCTTTTAAAATAACAGTTGTGCACCAGTTGAAGGAGGCTAACTATCCACAACGTGCAGCTTTTTCTAAAGCGATTCTCTAAATTTTGGAAAATAAGCCCAAGGCGATTTTGATAAAGAGCGACGAGGCTAATTATTGTTGTGAATCGTTAAGTTACGGTATGGTGCGGCATCGGGAAGCTTGGTATCATAGGGCCCTAATCAATCTGCGAAATGTTTGCTTTGGAGCTATGGCCCATACTGGCCGACTGTCGATGTCCTCTGTTAGACAAATGTTCCCTAATCGCATTGTCTCCAGATTCGGTGATGCATTGGCTCTCTCACTCTCCAGAACTTTCAATGTGTGAGTTTTTCTTATGGAGGTATCTAAAGTCTCGTGTGCATGAAACCAAATCTCACAAACAAAACTGCGACAAGCGATGGAGCAAAATATTGCTCAGATCAATCTCAACTGTTAGAGAGAGTAACTCAAAATGGACACCATCCTTATAATATTATTTTTCGTACGTAGGTAACTCAAACTGCATATTCTGCCAATAAAAGTTTTTTTACCCCAGAAAAGGAATACGGTTCATTTAAAAAAGTCTGTTTCCCATGGCACACCATGTATATCTGATTAATGAAGCTCGTTTTCCATTTATTCAGTACTATACCAAGATATAGAGATTTAGAAAATAAATTATAAATTGGGCGACATAATAAAAGAACAGGACACTAAAGAAAATAGCTTGACACTGGATCTGGTCCATGAAAATGTGATGATTTCAGACTAATTAAAAAATTAAACACTTCATCCAAGCAAATTGTTAGAAGGCAAAGCAAGATAGCATTTTAACGAAAGTATAACTCTATTTGATTAGATAAAATTATGTACGCAGAAGTCAAAAACAAATTGGCAAAATATCTAGTCCATTATTTGCTTTTATTCTAGGTCAAAAGAATACAGATTAGAGCGGTAGTTCATATGAGTGTTTTAAATGGCATTACAACAAAGGCTGCTTCACGAAATGCTGTATACCTGTGGCGTACACACTCGATTAAAAATACGGTTGGTATGTTTGAATTCTACATATTTGCTTGTTTACAGTGTGAGATATAAGTTTTTAGAAGATCTTTTTCGACGCCGTCCTATTAGAAATATAGCTACAATTATCTTTTTTTATTATTTCAGAATGCTGCTTTAGTAACTTGACTTATATTGTCTAAAACGTTGCACTAGATCTCTCTAATTGAGTGGATAACAACCAAAAATTACAGGAAATTGACAACAACGATAATTACAACAATAAGAATGTGAAAACATTCATATGTTTCTTTGTTAATAACAGTCATAGATTGGTTTCGATCTATTGCGAGGACAGTGAAACTCCGATCAAAAATTGATCAAAACCATTCCGTAGCTGTTATTGGCAGGTAAATAATAATTCAGTAGTTGTTCTATAAGCCCCAAAATACAGAACATCGAATAATATGGCGCTAAGAGCCTCATAATTAAAGATTAATTTATGAAAAAAGACGTTCGCGACCATCGTTATAAATATTTTATCAAATGATAACCTTTGATTCAATACGCATAGAATAATAAAATTATATAAATAATTTTAATTTAATTGTAGGCATTTTATAAACAAATTATATAAATATAAAAGGAAAACAAGCACTAACGGATTTATAATTAAATATGCATTTAATATTTAATGGGACAAGGTTAAGAGTTTATAAGCATAATTGACAGCGTAAAATAAAATTCAAATTCAATTTCTCCACCGCATAATAAATATGTTATAGTTACAATAAATTTATAATAACATTAATCGAAAAAAGAATGTGTGGAATCTTTTTTACTGATTTTACGCAATAGCACAATTTCTTAATTGCTCTTCGTTAATAGCTAATATGGAGGAAAATTAGTACATTAAAAATCTTGAGAACAACAAATTATTCAGAGAATTTTCCTTATTAAGTATTTATTGCGCAAATATTTTTCCTAGGAAAATAATCCTATTGAGAATTTCCTTGTAATACCAGCCGAGAGTAATCAAGATGCTTCGGTAATTTAAGGTGCTAATTACCTCTTCCCGCAAATTGATTTACAGGTAAGTCTCTATAATACATTAATGACAAAATTAAATGGAAAGTAAAATTTCGCTTTCTAATTCTTGACAGTTTCGTCATTTTAATAGAAGCTACCCTAATTATTATTCGATTTATTGACGAAATAGTGAGAAATGAAAATGAAACACACGTTTTGATTTCATTTATTTATAGCATGTGTCAATTTTAAGAGAATTTATTTAAAAATAAACAAGTATTTCCAAAGTACAGATTTAGTATAATTTATATGCATAACTCGCGCTTGACATTGACTTGTAAGATTATTCAACAAGTATACAGTGTATTTCAAAATAAAACAAAAAAAGTTTTCTGGTATTACTTCTTTAAAAACAAGCGATAACAAGTTATATAATTACTTTATTTAAAATACACGTGACTATAGTTTCGACTAACACCTAGTCATTATCATAAACATTAAGATTAAAATTACGAAAATTAATCTATTTATACAAAGCAGTTAAATAGGGGCGCAGACCATCCTCAAGTACCTTCTATTCCATATACACGATCACATCCTGAATAATATTAAATTCCTCTACAAAGAAAAATACTTCCCAGAAGTGTGGAAAATATGAATTATTATTTCTATCCCCAAACGCGACCAACCATCCTCTTTAACCAATCTAACCAGATATTGTCCTATCACACTCCTCCCTGTTATTGGAAAATTGTATGAATCCCTTCTTAAAAACAAAATCATTTCTTTAATTTCTAATCACATTCCCAAATACCAATTTTGTTTCCTTTCCGGTCGGTCAACTTCTCTTCCTCTAACCCTCCATTATATTGGGCAACATTGAAGGGAATTCAGCAGATCAATTTCTGGATGTCCAGAAAGCTTTTGACTCCGTCTGACATCAAGGCTTATTGTACAAGTGTCACCTCCTAAACATCCCTCATCACATCATTTTTATAATCAAACAATTCCTCTGTAATAGATCCCTAAAAGTAAAAATCGACAACTTCCCTTCCATTTTTACACCAGAACAAGAAATTCCTCTTTCACCTTTGTTATACAATATTTTTAGCGACGACATCTAAAATCCTGATCCCATCTACTTCAATCCTTCCAAATATCTCCTGCAATTTTCAGATGATACTGCCCGAATTACACATGCCCCCACTTTACCAAAAGCCCTTTAATCCCTCCAAGAGCTTATTGACTCCCTTCTGCATTGGTTTGCAAAAAGGCGCATTAAAATTAATCCCTATAAATCACAGCTCCTAATTCTATACCATCGCACCAAGAATTCCCCTTACAATATCTCAATTTTCCATACCTAAGCATAACCATAGATCCAAAAATCAATTTTAGAAAACACACTGCTATAATAAAAAACAAAATAACTACCAGGGAAAAATGTTTCAGATGTCTGAGGTATAAAAATAATGGTATTACTACAAAAACAACAGTAAAAATTTATAAAATGATTTATCGCCCGTTACTGAACTATGGTTGTTCCCTCTCTCTCAATCCTAACAATCCTACCTCCAGCAATATTGATATTAGCGAGCGAGCATCCCTTCGTACCCTAACAAAACTCCGTCATCCTCTTAATCATTTACATAATCCTACCGAGCTGGTTGGTCTATGACAGCACCTTAGTTATCCCTATTCAAGAACGCCTTCGATTCCTACCAGAAACACTCTCCAAAAAATCCTTTCAACTTCCATATATTATCCCAATATTGTCTTCCTAGAAACCCTAGTAAAAACCCTAAATTCAAAAATGCCTCCACAATTAGCTATTTAAGTAAACAGTATAATAAAAATTATAATCACCTAAGCAGGCATTACTTCAACTCCGATCCAGATAGGTGATGACAAAAACAGTTTTTCAGAAAATATTCATCTGCTAACAACAAAAAAGTTTTATGAGATTTTTTATAATTTTCTATGGTATGATTAGAGGAAGGATTAGGATTATAATGGTGCAAAATATTTTCCGAATTCTTTTAATCGTAATGGATTCAGAGGAAATCCCTTGTATGAAACAACGTTCTGCTAATATTTATTTAGAAAGTTTAGAGGACAAGGAAGAACAAAGGCAGATTCTCGTTACTAGGCGTTTTATTTATATAATTTTATATTTTTATAAATTAGTAATCTTTAATAATATAAATATTTTACTGGATGAACTTTAAAATCGACGCACATTACTTGCACAAGAAATATCTAGTAACTGCATTGCGTACAGTATGTAAAAGTGTATCGAAAACAAAGGTCGTAGCCCATTCGAAAGAATTGCAAGTGAACCATTCCCTTACTATGGACAACGCATTACCAAACCATGAATTACGAACTTGATACACAAGTATACAGAGTCCTTAAAATTGACAAGATGAGGTCAACAGTTTTTCATCCGTAATTTGGATAGTATGCTAGAGCTAATAAATCGAACTATCCTTCGCTATTGGTCCAAGGTAGCAAGTACGCTCTACTATACGAACTTTAGAATGAGAAAAAATTACGTGATAAAGTCAAATAACAGCGATTATAAAATGGCAATATTTACTATTTATTCAATCCACAACGACATCAAGCCCTTTTCCCAGATACAAACTACATCAGATGGGTTCCACTAAATATGGAAAATATCAATGATATAGTATACCGGATTCGAGGTGAACTAAGTAATGTTTATTTTAATCATTTAAATCAGCTACAAAAGAAAAGAATGCAGCAGTGTATGTCATTCAGGAGTAGAACGATGAATAAGTACCGTAAAATGCATTACTTTGATGGGCACATGATTCGATATAGCATAAGAACTTAATATTTCTTCGGAATATTAAGGCAGAAAATTTTAAAATATATCAACATATTTCTGTAGTATTTAGAAAAATATTTTAGAGGAAAGATGTGCTTATTAAAGGGTTTATTCTAAGAAGTATAGTTCAAATGAATATTGGCGCTCAACAACTAAGGAGAAGATTAAAATCTATTAATAGAGAAGTCCTTCTATCAAGAATTAACCTATAGAAATATATAGCGCTTATTTATTTTAATATCAAGGAATCAAGAATCTATTTTTAAGCTATCCTGTAGATAGAAGAAGAATCAATAATATGCGAAATCGCCAATATTAGCTGTTTTCCGTGCTTTATGTCTGTCCAAGGCTTTATGGCTGGTATTAGCTTGATGCTGGTGAACCATCTCTCCTATCAGCACCTCCCCAGCTGCTCCCTCGCCTCTCATCTGGCTTCGTCTTTGAGGAAGCCCCTCATTACGGCCTGTGCATAGAAGCCCTAGCTGCAACCATCAAATCGGCAGGAGGCGTAAATCAACCTCTTGATTGCATCCGTCGACATAGTCCTATGCCCCGGCCACTCGCGGTGCCTTGTACCTCATGCCCCCTCAATAACTCCGCATGTCTCCTGAAACTAGGGTGCGTATCATACTGCTGCCCATCTCGACGGTCTGTCCCAGCAGCTCTACCCTTTCCCCTACATTCTTCCTGTCTTCTTTCTCGACAACCAGGCCTCTGTGGTCCTCAAAGCCACCACACTAATCCCCCTCTTACGAATCGTCCATCAGCTAAATGTCTTCCTTATAAAGATAAGTCGTCTGCGAAACACATTAATTCTACTCCATCCGGAAATGACAGCCTGAACGCTCAGTCAAATGATACATTCCAGAGGAGCAGACCGAAGATCGATCTCTGCGGGATTTTCCATTGTCTGTATAGTCGTGTGATTTTATACTTCCCTAAAGTAATTATTTTATTCAGATTCTAGTTAGATTAATTAAGTAAAACATGTGGACGTTGTCTGCTTAGCTCAGTGCTTCAGTGATTTGATTTTGGTATTAAATCCGGGTGTTTACGGAATAAATTGGTTAGTTCGATCAATTGTTAAGATAACAGTTTCTAAACAACGTGTGCGCGACTTTCACACCACAGGCCCGTGCTCCATCCTGAAGAACGTGCGTGATTGTCAAGTCTTCGAATATTACGGGGCGCAAAGGATTAACAATCCCGATGGAATTCAATATTTGTAATAACGCAATAGGTCCCCGTCTGCCTGTCCTAAAGTGTCATGCATGCTTCCTATGGCATTACGTAAAATGTGTGGACCTTGAGGTAGATAGAATTAATTATTTTATTGATGAAGCTAAAAAAAGTAAGGGCGACAAATTTACATGTGTAAAATGTTTACCAGAAGGTGATAATATTTATTTATCCACAAATTGCAATATTTTATCGATCCAAATCTATAAAACAGAAAATTCGATTTATAAGAATTGTAACTCTTCCTGGTTATTTGTTAACGAAAATAGGCAAACTTCGGGTTACCCCTCATCAATGTATTATCTCGATAAATCAACTGACAACTTAGAAGGCAATGTTCAATTATTTTCATATTTTTTTGGTAGTGTCTATGTAAACAATAGTAGCGTTACCTTTCTTAGTGAAAACAAACCACAATTAAACATAGATCCTTCTTTTAAATTGTCAATTGATGAAACTTCTATTTTTGAAATAATAATGAATTTGAAAACTTCGTCTTTCTGTGGTCCTGACGGAATCCCTTCAGTAATGTTAAAAGAATGTATTTGTACGATAACAACACCACTTTGCATTTTATTTCAAAGATCAAAAACTGAAGAGACATTTAACAAGAGATAGAAAAATAGAGTAATTATCGCAGTATTTGCATTCCAGATGGTTACTAAACAGCAGTATTGGATTAGATCTAATATTATTACAGAATCTCAACATGCCTTTCTATCTAAGAAGTCAAGAATATACAATTTATTGGTATACCACTCCTATCTGTCGGACGCCCTAGAGAAAGGACAACAAGTCGAAGTAGTTTTCTCTCAGGCGTTCGACAGTGTCTCATAAGGTTCTCTCACATAAATTAAAATTAATAGGTTTTAATGATTGCTTTGTGGGCTGGTTAGTAAGTTTTCTTTCAGACAGAGAACAGGTTGTCAGGATTGATATGACCTTATCTTCGCCTATTAAAGTCTTATCCGGTGTACCTTAGGGTTCACATGTAGGGCCATTATTATTCAATTCTTTTATGCTATTCAATCTGTAACCAATTGCAATTTTCTGCTTTATGCAGACGATTTAAAAGTTTACAGCACAGTTCGATCGAAAGAGGATGCAGTTAACCTTCAATCAAATTTGAACAACATCTTTAGATGTTGCTCTGAAAATCATTTAACTCTGAATGTCAAAAAGTGCAAAACCATCTCATTTTCTCGTAGTACGAACATACACTTATCTAATTATTATATTGACAACAACAAGCTTGAACTTGTTACTGAAATAAATGATCTAGGTGTAATATTCAGTAGCAAACTGTCATTTACTGTTAGGATTTATAGTCAGAATAGGATCTCAATTTCCTATCTCCACATTAAAATATCTGTATTTTTCTTTGGTTCGTTCATTACTGGAATATGCATCGTCCGTTTGGAGTCCATCTCAATATTATCTTAAATCACTAATAGAAAAACTGCAAATTAAGCATTTCTACTTCTTCAGTTAATTATAGTGAATTGTTATCTTTATTAAACATGCAAACATTAGAATATCGCCGCATATTTCAAGATTTATGTGTAATGTACAAAATCCTAAATAATTACATAAATTGTGCCCAGCTGTTAATTCTGTTTACATTTTGGCATCAATACAATCCAATTGAGGAATGTTGTACAAGAAATCATATATTATGTCAGTTACCTTTTCATAGGACTAACTATAGCTATTTTAATGCTATATCAAGAATGATGCGGTTGGCTATTCAGCTACAACTGAACCATAATTCAGTCGGCTGATAGGGGGACTATAAAGTTTTGTTCCGACAAAGTTCAGCCAGCATCATGCGTTGGAACAGTAAGGATCGTGCATTTGCTGTTGAAGCCTACTTTTCGAGCGAATGTTCTGTAATCGCAACCCAGCGTGTCATTCAGAATCGCTTTAATTTAGCTCCGTTGGCCCCTGTCCCAGATCGGAAATCAATTGGTACGTAAATTCTTCAGGATGATCTTCACTACCATCCTTACAAGATGGCGATTGTGCAGGATCTTTCTGAACATGACTTCAATTCTCGAGAGAACGCGTGGGAGTTTCGTCTCGAAGTCGGTCCTGAGAACACTATTGTTTTTTTTTTTAGTGGTGAAGCTCATTTTAAGTTGTGTGGATCCGTCAACAAACAAAACATGCGCTACTAGGCTGACAGCAATCCTCGAGAATTGCATCAAAGACCCTTGTATTCACCTAAACTCAGAGTGCGGTATGCAATTTCCTAAGCAGGAATTATTTGTCCTCGGTTCTTTGAAGAGAACGATGTCACAGTGACAGTAAATTCGGACGGGTATATAAACATGTTACAGAAACTTTTTCTAACCGCTGCTAGATGAGTTAGACTGAGGGGACATTTGATTCCAACAAGACGATACATCGGCTCACACTTCGAGAGCATCAGTGGATGATTTGTGGGAACATTTCCCATCAGAGCGCCTAATCTCAATTAGGGGCGATTTGGAGTGGCCTGATTTAGCCCTTTTTGATATTTTTCTATGGAGTTTTTTTAAATCCCGTGTTTCATCCAGAAAGAAATTATCAACATAACCCCTGATATACTGATAAGAGTCATGACGAACCCCAGAAATCGGTTTACTCAGTGTATGAAGAATGAGGGACGTCACCTTTCTGATTTGATATTCAAAACTGTGTAAAACAAAACTTATGTATGTGCCTACGTTATGAAAACTAAAAAAAAAAACTTCCATTTAATAAGTGCTAATAAGTTTTGAAAAAAGAAAGTTATGTGCCGCACCCTGTACAATTAGGAAAATACTTATAAAGACAAAGAAATAATGACACAAATTTTGTCTTCTTGAAATTTTCGATAATTCTGTATTGCATCAAAACTTCTTCAATCTCCTAAAATACCAATCACTATTTTGTATATCTTCTAAAAGCACAAACTCCAAAATCAATATGCTTTAAAAAATGTTGACACCAATTTAAAAGTCAATAAGGCCTCCTTCAATTTTTTTTGAATTTGTTAGAACTGATGATGACACAATTCAGTCCAAGAAAGCCTTCCTTGTTATTACGCTATAAAAAAGTCAAGGAAGTACCCATGCAGTTCGTTTTAAATTCCTGCGTTTGTATTACTGGAACCCACTTGGCACAAGCCTTTGCATAATGTAAGTGGTTGCTGATAATATCACAGAAAACAGATCGCAAACAATTATTATGCACCTCGTCAATAGTTAAGCGTCGATGTGCATGGACGACCTGAACGTTCATTATCATGAATTCGCACTTGCTGGTGGATTTTAGAGAACGAAAGCTTATTGCATGTAAAAGTCGAACCGCAGTGCAAATTTTGCAATCGAAGGTATTAGTATATCCATTACTAATTTTCTAACTCCACTAGCAACTTAAGACTAATTGACAGCGTTGACAAATAATCCAAGCAGACGTTAATAGGTTAAATGAACGCGTACAGCCCTATGATTAAAGAGAGGGCGCCAGCGGTCCCTACTCATGAAAAGACTCTTGTATAAAATATAGATATCGTTGGTGCGTAGTCCCACCTCCGGCGAACCATCGGGCGCTTTCCGGTACGCCCGCACCATCATCTTTATTGTACCCCCGACGAACCATCGGGCGCTTTCGGGTAAGGCCGCACCACCATCTTTATTGTTAATAGAAAATAGTTGTAAATTAGTCTTAAACTAGCACCAGTAGAATAAACACCTTTAAAATCAACTGCAGTATTATTAACGATGAAACCATCTAATAAGATAAAACTGGCATCAAATCCAGTCCACACAAAACAGATATCAATTAATGAATTTAATATTAAAGAAATAGATAAAATTAATTTAATACACACAATCATAAAGAAACATTTTAATAAAAGTAAATATACTAAAACAATAAAGAAAAAATTGTAGGAAACGCAAGGTATTCGAATTAATTTAGAACTTACTCTAAACGTGGGGAATTCCATGCAATGATTAGCGTTTGTTTTTCTTAGTTTGTTATTGTTTACAAGTCTTTGTTGTTTATAATAAATAAATCAACGACAGCATGCCTCCTGCATAAAACGTGGTAAGTAGTCAAAAAAAAGTGTGGCGTATTTTAAGTACGTGAAACAATTTGTATAAATTAGAATGTCGCACTCGCCTACTACACGTCGCTTAGAAACATTTATATTATTGTATTGCCTCACGTGATATTTACTTGTAATTTATTTCTGAAATTATTTCGTTGCGTATGATTATGTAATTGAGAAATAATTGCTATATACCATAATTTTAATTAATTTTTGTAGGCGATTTTAATATTAATATACAGTAAATTTGTATGTATAAATAAAATTAGTACACAACTAATAATCTCGTAGGAATATAAACAGTCTACCGATGTTGTTCTCATTGTATTTAAAGACCTCCGCCAGAGTACCCTCTAACTCCCTATGTTGTCTCGAGGATCCGAATTGAAAGCATTCGATCAGAATATGCCGCACTACAGCTCTAACGCCGCAGGTATTGTATATTGGTGTTTCTAATCTACGAAGCAAGTATTCTTGTGATATACGGAAATGTAAAATGCGCAATCTCGAAAGTACGACTTTCTCGTGGCGGAGTCTTCTAGAAGATACAGGCCAGACTTTTATCGAGTCTTTAATTTCATGGATTATTATGTGGAGTTCCAACCCACTCCGATTTCCACAACATGTCCACACCCCTTGCCAAGTAGTCTTGAATGTCAACGACTAGAGATATACTTCTTAGAGTGCCATTAGCGCGTGCTTCTTTAACACCCCTATCCAACATATCATTACCCGATATTCCTACATGAAAGGGAACCGGCGCAATGGGTGGAGGGCAAGTTGCTGATGAATGAAGTGCGTTATGTGGAAAGAAGTTATCCATGCTCTTTAATACGCTAAGCGAATCAGTCAGGATGATAATTCTCTGATTGGCATATGTCATTGTAAACCTAAGAGCTTCAATAATAGTGACGGCTTCTGCGGTAAAAAAGCTGTAGTGTACGGGCAGCCGAAACATATAAATATCATCACCAATGAGGAAAGCATATCCTGATGAGTCTGCAGAACATGATCCCTCAGTCTAAACATGACAAGAGTCTCGAATGCCGTATGCAAAAGTGAGGGAATTCTCTTGAAACAGTGTTGAAGGTGTCGAAGATTTAGAAAATTTTGTCAACGAGACATTTACCTGTGGATGTATAATTCTTCAAGGAAGGTAATTCGTATCACACGTTGTTATATTTGAGAAATTATAATTAATTTGCAGCAAATGTGTTAGCAACTTAATCCCAAACGGTTTTGTGGAATGCTGCCTGGCTAAATGGCATTATACCGAGGAGAAAAAACGCAATCATATATCGGAAGACCAGATCGGCTAAACACGTTGGCGGCATAACATAAACATTTTTCTTCGGTAGGCTAGTCAAGGTTCTCCAGATTCTATATACAAACTAATGACTGGGCTGGTTCTAAAAGCTCCGGTAGCCAAATGAATGCCAGTATTATGTATAGTATTTATTGTTTGAAGGTACAATTCTCTCTTTGAACTGAAGACAACGCAACCATAATCGAGTTTGGGACGAATCAATGAACGATAATGTCGAAGCATTACTACACAATCAGCGCCCCACATAGTATGCGATAAAATTTTAAGGGTATTCATTGCACGCATACACTTTGCCTTTAATGTGTTAAGATGGATTTTCCAGGTTTTTTTGGAGTCGAATGTAAATCCCAAAAATTTAACACCCCTAAGGCGGTGAAAATGTACATATTTGGTTTAATTGTAAAGCCATTACTAATTGCACAACTGTGTATTTTATTAATTGCAAGTTGTAGTTGCCTCTCAGCTGCAGGTATGGTCCTTGATAAGCAATATATGGTTAAATCATGAACATATAAATGTGCCTTTAAAGGAGGTCTAATTGCTTCGACAATGCCGTTAATAGCAACGTTAAATAAAGAAACGTTGAGGACTGAGCCCTAGAGAACGAAATTGGCCTGTAAGCAAGTATCGAATCAGCTCGACCCAATTTGAACCCGGAAAGAATGCATTGATTAATAGTAGTTTTTAATAAAATGCCCTAAATGTCCTCTAATTCCCCAACTGTGCAGTGTTTTCCACATAGGCTTTCTCGATATCAAAGATTACTGCCATTGGGTGTTGCTTAGTGATAAAAGCATACTGAATGACGGACAATGACAAGAGATGATTAAATATTGACCGGTCTCGGCGGAAGCTATATTGTGTGTTGGAAATAAGTTTCGTCGACTCCAACAACCAAGACAAATGTCGGTTTACCATACGCTCAAGTAATTTACACAGGGAATTGGACGGTAACTTGAAGCAACCTTGGGATCTTTACCAATTTTGAAAATTGGCACAAAAATAGCTTCGTGTCAATTATCAATATTCGCCAGATCAAATTAAAAACATCTAGAACTACGGTTAGCTGGGAGGTCTTTAGGTTTTTGAGAAATTGGTAATGAACTCTATCAGGCCCAGTAGTTGTATCTTGACAGAACTTTAGTGCATTTTCCAGTTACCATATTGTAAATACGTCGTTGTAACTCTCAGTAGTGTCCGTCATGAAATATAGTTTCTAGCGTTCGGCTGAAACTCAGGATTTTTCTCCGTTATTCTTCCAATTTTTCAAATACCTCGAATCCGCTATTAGAGGATGCAAACTGCACGCAAGATTACTTTTTGTTCTATAAGAATATCCATCTTGCGAGAAACCCATTCCTCCTGAAGTCAACTAGGTTTTGTGGATACAGGTTGCGCCTAAATGTACGAAGTACTTTCTTTCTATGTCTAATTGCGATGCGGCATATATAATTCCACCAAGGTACGGGGGGTGCGATGTATAGTTGGGAGAGAGAGAGAGAGTCTTCGGTACAGCGGAATCAGCTGCTTCGATCATGCGATTTGTTAAGGATACTGCAAAAGAGTTCGCGCATGACATATTAGACATTATCCAATTTGAGCGCTTGTTGGTACATGTGCCAATCAGCATTAGCAATTTTACATTGTATAGGTCGACTGTAAAGATGTAGCTGACTATCTATTTGACATACAATGGCGAAGAGATCACTGCCACAAAGGTCAGTTTTCACCCTCCACACAAGACTGGATACTATAGACGGAGAGCAAATGTAAGGTCTATACACAAGAATGTATAGGAATGGGCGGAGTAAAGATTCAAATAAGGCTTCGATTTCTTGCAGAGCGGGTGTCTGTCCTGGAGGTAGGTATATAGAACACAATATGTCGATTTGTGAGAGAATGCAATTTTACTGCAACAACTTGCAATATAGTGTCGATCTTAATTATCTCACTATTCACGCTATGTGATATCATAATTGCTAAACCACCGCAGGCGCGCATAAACATGGCAAAGATGTTATGTTATGTTGCATAACAGTGCAGTTCCACTAGATGATTATTTTTGCCATTTCTGACATGACCGCTTAAATTGAAACCTAAGACGGCGTCCATAAGATCATCGTAAAGCATGTCTTCCGAAAGACTGGCTGACATGGTCCTTATAGACTCAGCTATCTGATTTTTTAGCTTCAAAGGGTCTTTAATTTCGGTGTTGTGCCGGTATTTGATTTGGAAGAAACTTGACTAGTTTTCTTTTTAACGACTTTCACTTGTGTACTTTTGGCCGATTTTGATATATTGGGTACCACTTTATTTATAATGCACTGGATAGATTAGGTCGACATTTGAACTGCAACCACTTTCGCATAAGATTTTATTTTAGCAAACACATTAAGCGATATTTTTATTTGGCTTCAACATAAGAAATTAGGTCGTCAGTCCAGATCTTTTGAATGGCATTTTTGATCTGGAATTTGGGCCATCGGCCATTGACGTGATCGCGGGGAATGCGGTTCCGCACAGTTGGCGCACTTAAAGAGAGTCTGACAATTACCTTCATGCGAGAGATTACCGCACTATGCACATATTTATTTTATTTTAGTTCACTTAGTTTGTCTCTTTTTGCAGAAATAATATTTGAGCTGTTTATGTCAGCATGACAGATATATGACAGAATTATTGCCACATTTCTCGAAAACATATCCAAATTACTGACAATTGAAACACCTAAGAGGATTATGGATGAATGGTCTTACATCCAAGTTGTACATTGAGACTATTTTTATATTATTAGGCAGTTGGAATGCATTAAAAATTATGATGAAACAGCCACTGGTCAATTCGCTTCCATTTTTCCTTGAAGTCAATATTTTTACTTCAATTATACCCTGGGTGTCAATCATAGCAGTAGGCAACTCCTTTGGACAAGTTTAAAGTTTTATGGGGTGGAACTACTACTATTATAATATCCCATTTCGTGCATTTCATAAAGGTGTTACTTTGTTTTTCGTTAACCGTAGTTACCATTAAGGTACCGTCGTCCGACTTAATATTTTCAACTTGTCCTACTCCATATACCAGTTTACTAATAACAAATGAGAAACTTTCTCGAAAGTTCCATCCTTCATTTGTATCATCAAATACTTTTTTAAATTCATGTTTTACTCAAATTCTGGACTTGGGCGATGCCGTTTCTGTCCGTCAGGGGGAATGTTATTGGGATCCATATATTATCTTCTGTTTTCCCCACTATCTTTGGAACCTCAAATGGGACAGCTGAACATAAACTGTCCAGACAGCTACACAGAAAATATAGCCGCGAAAATCCAAGACGTACGTAGATGAAATCCACCCTCGGAACCCACTTGACTCGCCCCACCAGATAACTAGCCGATTAATCCCTGCTGGGCTAGGCGTAGACCTCTAGTTTAGAGGAATTAAAAGCCAAAGTGGCGTGTTGGTAGGCGCCCCTACAGGATACGCAGTTCCTCAACCACAGAATCATCTTTTCCCCCGACACGGGTCGGAGCGCACAACAAACGCGCAGTTAGGTCATGTCTTTTAGAAAACAACAAATCATTCACAAACACACATTGAGACCATAAAGGAGGGTCAGGCCACTAATCAAAATCTCATAACACATTCAGGACTGAGACACTTGCGGTTTAAGACTCGACACCCAACCGGTACCTACTAAGGCTTTGGTAGGTACCGGTTGGGTAGTAGTTTAGACTGATTGATTAATTCGTATTTGAGATTTCTTTTCGCCCGATTTTAAAAACATGGTTTCGAGAAAAACGCGATTAAAGTTATCACTCATAGTTTTTCATAGAAATAATGTATTTATCTCTAGTTTGCAATGCCTGTGCCATAAAATTCACCTTCCAGATTCATTTTATCATAGTCCTGATCCTTTCTTGTTGATTTCTGCGCCATTCGAGCCTCTTTTGCAGCATCAATCAGCGCGCGCTCGGATGCGGCGCTCGTCGCAAAAATCGTAGCAGTTTTGTCCGATTTTTATTCCCAGGACCTGCATAACTTTTATTATGCTAAATAAGCCGTCGTTGAATACACACATGACCATATTAGCTGCAATATCTAACACCACTTATCCACTGGAAGTTGATTTTAGAGCCATCGACCACGCAACGGAATTGAAACCAACCGCTAAGCGTTACCAAGCCGAAGAATGACGAAAAACCGCGTTTTCTCCACGATCCATCATCCAAGGGAATAAATCCGTGATAATTTTTAGAAGATTGATTTTGCTCTTTTTTCTGCGCTTTTTATACTTATTTTGAACACAATTTCAGTTGCTTCGCCAATTGTTTTGACAATTTTGACCTGTCAAATACTTCCGCGCGGCTTTAAATGAAATTTTCCCATATTCTTAAGACTCTAAACTATACTTTAAGCCAAAAAGAAAAATCCTTTTTTTTCCAAATTCTAGAGTGGCCTAACCCCTTAAGGACGAATTTTATGTTAACATTAATTGACACTAACATAATTTATTGGATCTAAAATAAGAAACTCGTAACGTAATTCTCCGTTCTTAAAATCCCTTAATAACTGATTTTATAGACTCACACTTGATAATGCATTAAAAAGCGAAACTAGTCGAGTAAATAGAAAGAAAAAAAAACTAAATATAATTTCATTTAAATCTTCATCAGTAACATTTTAAAATATTCCCCCAAGTGATAAATGAGAAAGTCATTCAAGAAAAATTTAAATATTTTTTTGAAAATGTCAGTTTTACTAATATAGACAGCAACTTAATATGTGCTATAATTATAGATGTATCATAAAGTAATGGCTTCTACTATCATAATAACATATTCAACGTCTAGTAAGCATTGGAATACCAGATTAAACTTCGACTTCCACCTAGAGAGCATCAGCAAAAAGGCCATGAGAAGACTTTTTGCGACTAGAAAGATGGTAGGACGCACATGGGGACTGAGGCCCAGTATGACCAAATGGGCTGCTATCTATGGAGGGTTCAACCAAAGGAAATAATTTGCGATTGCTCTGGGGAAACATGCCTCCATTTTCCAGATCGAAATAGCCGCCATTCACTGGTGTGCTCATCACGTAATGGAGTTGGGACTTAAGAAAGGACCAGTTACCATTATGACGGATAGCCAGGCAGCCATAAAAGCGCTATCTTCGACTGGACGTACTGGCGTCTACAAGAAAACACAGCTAGTATGGATACTCAAAGACCAAAGAATTATTGGACACTTGGGAGCAATGGGTAAATTCATAGGATCTGAACCCGTTTTCGGTATACCCCATGAAACCGGAATAGAAATAATCCGACGCAAACTAGCTGAGGAGCACAAAAAGGCATGGCATAACCAAATCGGAATGAGGCATACGAGACTCTTCCTAGATGGTCCGGTACCTGACAGCATATTAAAGGTGTCAAGACTGAGTAGACTTAAACTAAGAAAAATCACAGAACTAGTCACTGGGCACTGTGACCTGAATAAGCACAAACATAGGATGGGGATGGAGAAAAGCTCCCTATGCCGTGGGTGTTTGGAAGAAGAGGAAACTCCCCAACACCTACTGTGTACTTGTGAAGCACACGAAGGAGAACGCATGACGAAATTCGGGAATCCTATGCTTTCTGTAGAACAGCTAAAGAGTATCCCCTGGCAGAAGCTCCTCTACTTTATAGATGACACAGGAGTACACATGGAGTAAAACATCCAGATACACACAAAAGGACCACGGAGACCGCAGGGACACTAAGCTATACCACCTTATGAGAAGAAAAAAAGCATTGACTAGCGCCATTTAAACCAATCCCAATTTGGCCATGAAAGCTTTATTGTATATTTTTTAATTGGACTTACATATTACTCCAATTTACCTTTTTAAAAGGTAAAATATGTATCGATAGAGAAACAACAAAAAAATAATCTTTGTAAACTTACAAGAATACATGTATGTAGCAAAAAATATTCAATAAGAATATTAAAAATAGAAATATTACTATCCATATAAAAGGTGGGCCATCTTGTATTGACTGAAAGTCGTATCGTACCTGCGCGGTACGAAATGAGTGCTTTACGCTGGAACAACGTTAGGAAATATTGCAAACTTATTTCAAAAGTGAGTGCGGTGTAGCCCAAACAGTGCGTTTGTTGAAAAGAAGTTTTGACCGTAATGAATTACCCACTGTGCCTGCTGTACGCAAGTTTGCGCAAAAAGTTCGTGAGACTGACATGCTAGTGGACAACACTCATGGTACTCGTCCTCGTATGGTGCGCACAGACGAGAATGTGGTTGCTGTAGCCGAGAGTGTGAGACTCAATCCACAAACATCAAATCGCCGTCGATCTCAACATTTCACGCACTAGCCTGAGAAGAATTCTACACAAAGAATTCGGATTATTCGCTTGCAAAGTCAAATTAACTCAGCAATTGAAGGCGCATAACCATCCGCTTCGTTATCGCTTCACAGTTTGTTCCTTAAAGCAGCTTGAATTGGACAACGATTTTTGTCGAAAAATCATCTTTTCTGACAAGGCTCATTTTCATCTTGGCGGCTACGATAACAAACAAAAATTGCCCCATCTAGGGCTCGGAAAACCCGCACGTTTTTGTCGAGAAGCCAATGCATACAGAGAGTGATAGTTTGATGCAGATTGTAGAGTAGTGGCATCATTGGACAATAAGGCTGGGAACACGTTTCGGTTACCAGCGGCGTTACAGAGCCATGTTATCCGACTTTTTTTTGCTAGAATTCAAGACGGATTTGGATGACCTCTGGTTCATGCAGAATGGCGCGCCATGCCACACAGCTCATGCCACAAACGATATTTTGCGCACCAAGTTCCCAAATCGTGTTATCAGCCGTCTTGGCGATGTCAATTTTGTGGGGAACCGTGCAGAACCGATGTTATGCCAACAATCCAGAAACGATTGAAGCACTTCAGACCGATAACATCTAAGCAATCCGTGAGCTACAGCCCGAAAACATCAACAAAGTCTTGGAAAATTGGAATGACAGAATGCGATTCTACGAAGCCAGCCGAGGTAGCCATTTGAATGAATAAATAATAAAGCCATAATAAATGAAAAAGATTGTCGTCTAGACATTGGATAAAATTACTAATACCTGTCTCTAAATTAACCAGTGGGAAATAAATGTTTTTTTGACTTTGTCCAATTACTTTTATCCATTTTCTCAGACCCTTATAAATCTAATTTAAAACCAGTTAATGCTTATTTTTTATATTATGCAATAGAATTATGAGATCATAGAAATATTAACATTGCCTACTCAATACATTTTTAATATTAAATTTAATTATAAAAACTTTAATTAAATATAATCTACAAAAATTATTATTTATTATTATTAATTTTGAATTTAGATCATTTAAAAGCTATAGTTTCTATATAATAAATGAAAATATAAAATATTCTTGTTTGTAATAATTCATTATAAGTGCAGTACAAGAAAATCAAACGTTAGAAAAACTTCATTTATTTTTTATTTATAACTAGATAATTATTATTTAATATTACTCATTAATAAAACACGGTTACATTTCTTTCTTAAGAAGTTTGTTTCTTAACTTAATTTATTTGAAATATATATTTAGCAAACAAACACACTTGCATAGAACATAACTTTTTCAATAATGATTTAAATCTTAACGTAACTTAAAACTAACCGGATGCTAGATAATACTATACTTTATCTTTTTGTGAAATAAGGGTAAATGTTTTCATATTTTACCATCCGCAAAATTTTCCGGACTTTGAAATGGGTAATGATTAGAGCCGCTTTCTCCTTCCTGCAATTTTAATGTTCAGATTTACATCAGAGCACTACATTGGATACATCATTATCGTTTTGTGTAGTCTACCAACCACTCATTACCTGTTTCGATTTCTTCAGTATGCTAATTGCTGCTAAAATTATATTTTGATAACATAAGACATATGTGCAGGTGAAAGCTGAAAGAATAATATTATATTATTATAATAATCATTAAGTAGTGTTAAACATTTATATTTTAAATCCCTAAATAAGTGAATCTTACTTGCAATAACATTCATTCATTACTTTTCGCAATGACAAAATATATTGCATAATCAATGTCACACTAAATACATGTGTAAATGTGTAATTCTTATTTCCATACACAGTGCATTATAATGCAGTTTCAGAACATCGTTCATGTATGAATAATTTGGCACCCGCTCAAAGATCTGGTATACATAGTAAATTCTGTAGCTGTATGTTATAAAATATGAAATGTGGATTTTAACAACTCCCAAAATATAAATAATACGAATTTCAAATAAAATAATATTCATAAGAATTCATTATAAATCAAACATAATTGATAATGAATTTGTTGAACAATTTTATTGAAATTTTCAGAAAACGTCTATTTTCATGAAACACAGTTTTGATTAATATTTTATTAATATAAGTTATTTCAATAATGAGTTGCTTCACCAAATTTTAGGCAATTCTTACCTTTTAGAATCCTTTTTCAGAGAAGTTGCAACGGATCTTACAGTTTAATGAAAATAATAACTTGGCCAAATTTTATTTCTGAAATTATTATTTCAATGTTAATTAAATATATTTGAGTACTACTTACAATTCCAAAGAAATGTATTTGAACTAACAAACATTTTTATAGCAAAAATTATACTTCTATTTTTAATTCAATTCAATTATTTTATTACCCATAAATTATAATTCAATATTATCACGTACTTATCCGGCGCCCACATATTTAAGTCCTATTGTGCAGCTATTTATAGGATTGCAACTGCACCCATGCGTAAGGTCACGCTCCATGGCATCGATTTATAAGTAACTTTATTTATTTACAACACTTCACTTAGTGCGTGTTCCAATTATTTAGCAAATTAATTAGCGCAATGAAGTGTCCGTTGAGGAATAAATAAATCAGCTCGAGCCACGGCGGGGCAATTAAAATTAGTAGCGCCCCATTTGCGTTATTGTAGCAAATCGGTCCTCCCCGATTCCAAAAACCGCCCACACGTCCCAAAACAGCCCTCCACGCCGGGCCACCAACTCTATCGAGCGTGCCCTCTAAATGTCAAGGGTTGCAGTCCGACCCTATTCCCCATCCTCAATCATAACACACTGCAGCAAATGCCAGAATGGGGATGTACTAGTAATAAGAGCTATGTAATATTACGTAGATGCGGAAAATGTATATAAAAAGATAAAGACACTAAAGTTTTCTAAAATCTACATTAATAAAATATAATTTTCATTTGCCGTTATATATTTATATCACGATATTTGATCAATGGGCTTAAATAAGTTACTAAATTATTATTCCAAATAATATCGATAACAGACCAGTTTCAAATGTTGTTTCTGAACAACGTAGTACTCTCGCTGATTGGGCGTTTTTCAGAAAACATTAAGAAATTCTAGATCAATTATTATAATGGACTGCTTAGTATTGATTCAATACAGTTATACAGGTATCCAAGATTTTTAAGCAACTTTCCAATTTGAGGTACTAAATAATTCCAGAAAATTTAATATTCGAAAAATTTACGTCTATGATTGTACTCTTTGTTTATATGTTCTTTCTTTTTGATTTTCTTTATAGTTGGAATGATAAACTCCAAATACTTTGTTCTTTCAATAAGGATCTTTCTATAAGGATCCCAAAAAGCCACATCTAGAAATTTTGTATGGTACCAACGTCTACAAATGAACAGCAAAGATATTTGTTTCTGTCAACTATATTTCACAAGTTCTCATCTAATACATTGGATTTTAAGACATTGTTGATCTGAAGGTCCAAAATTTCTAGCTCCAATTCTTCTGTTCTTACTTGAATAAACTCTGCAATATATGTAGCTATTGAAATAGATTTTCTAACTGATCTTGAAGTCATTGAAGGTTGAAAACAAATAATGATAAATCAATTGCGTATATTTTTTCCCAATTCGAGAAATGCATGAGTAACATTTTTTGAAGATGTGACATCAACAAAACCAGTGCGGCTTTAAATGAGTTTACAGATCCCATAATTCCAACAAAATAAGTTTTAATAATTAAACTGTTAAATTATGTATGTAATGAAGCCCAAATCTACTAACCAGAAAAGGTTCGTTAGTTCAACAAAATTTCTAGCTCCAATTCTTTTGTTCTTACTTGAATAGACTCTGCAATATATGTAGCTATCGAAATAGATTTTCAAACTGATCTTGAAGTCATTGAAGGTTGATAACAAATGATGATAAATCAATTGCGTATATTTTTTTTCCACATTCAAAAAATGCACTAGTAACTTCTTTTGCAGATGTGATATCAACAAAACCAGTGCGACTTTTAATGAGTTTACAGATCCCATAATTTCAACGAAATATGTTTTGTTTTAATAATTAACTTGTTACATTATGTATGTAATGAAGCCCAAATCTACTAACCAGGAAAGGTCCGTTAGTTCAACAAAATTTTGTTTTTTGGTATTAAGATTATTTTAATTTTTTTTCAATTAATTACTCTACCTTCTTACCTAAGCAAACGTATTTTCTAATAAGTTCTTTAACATGCGGTGTTGCAAAGGCGCTGAATAGAATAGAGTTGACAATTTTTGTGATATGGCTGAAGCGGGCACAAAAATTCCTAGTCCATAATACTGCAAGTAATACGACAAAAACACCGGGAATGATATCTTTCTTGCAGAAGGCAATACATCCACTAATATTATCAAGCATTGCTATTACTCCATCAGAGGTTATCGCAGACAGCAAAGGCATATCTATCGACTTTGCATATGTTCTAAATGTGTTATCGATATCCTCACATATAGTCCATCCGTTGGATCTTCCGTCCTACGTCACAAACTATCGCTTCAAAAAACGACGAAAGTTTTACAGAGCGTTCTTTTTCTAACGCATTTGGTTTACTTTATCAGACTGAATGTTTTTGTGTCGTTTCTCGAAGCGATATTTTGTGACGTACGACGGAAGATCCAACTGACAGACTATATTTTAAATTTGCTAAAGTATTGTCCTATAAATTACATTGCTTAGGAATCTGTTTGACGCCCGAGCAATCATGTATTTATGCAGGTCTGAAGTCACTTGATATTCGTAGGAAAGAAATGGATTTGTCTTTTTTGTTTAAGTTCTTAAACGGAATCATCAATTCAGAGCAATTACTAAACCTTATTAGCATTAACGTACCTTCTAGAGCTTTACGATCAGTAGAATTTTTATACGTGTATCATCATAGAACTACGTATGGCATGCACAGTCCCATTTCACGTATTATAAAAAATATAAACAATTTTGCAGTATCTATCGATTTTGTAGGAGTTTCTTACTCTCAATTCAAATCGCAATGTAGAAACACACTGTAAAGCTTACGCAGGTTCATCCTTGCAAAATTTTATTTTATATTTTAAATTGTATATACGTGTGTATTTATGTATATGTTTTGTAACGTATTGTAGTATTTTTAGGTTACCGTGTAAATGCTGTAGCGTTAAAGAAAGAAATAAATAAATAAAAATATTGCTCATCATTTGATGGGTATATTTTCAATAAATCCTATTTCATAGTAAAGTTACTAAATACCATTCTAACCATAACTGTGCTTTGTCAGATGTATCTGTAGACTCGTCAAATTATGGTGAGAACCAATCACATATTTCCAAGTAACTCTGTAATTGAGTATTGATGTCTTTTAAATGTCATGTATTCTTCTTCTTGTGACGTTGTTAGCTGACAACTGTAAGTTTTATATTGCTGGCATAATAAACAATCGACGCTAGTCAGAAATGCTTCTTTTAAAAACTCCATTTTGGAAAGGCTGTTTTAAATTTGCAAGCAGGTGAAAATTATTTAAAGAAACAATACAAACATTTTTAGAATTTACTACAGGCCGATTGAAATCCGACTGTTCATTTGATTATAGTTGATTTATTTTCTCCTATTTTGTTAATTCAAATGTAAATGGATAAGTCGTATTATATCTTTATAATAGACGAAACAATATGATTCCTCTCAGTCGGTGTTAGGTTCGTTGTCTTATATTTGATCCACTCATTTTTAGGTTAAAATAACAAAGTATTTAAAAACTAGGAATAATTAATAAACATCCGTCGAATATGTGCGCAAACTATCCTAGTAAATCTGACCACGCATTGATGCGAAGTATACATTATAGGGCACTGCTTTATTTATTTAGCAAATTTTCCATCAAGTATCTCATTACTAGAGAGCGTTATTAAAGAATTGATCATACTAAAGGGGAAGTGGTCCGGAGACACACCCTAAACTATACCCATACGAGGTAATACTATCTTACCAAACTTAAAAATCTTCTGGAAAGAATTATTATTTTGAAAATTATAAAAATGTATATATATATTTAATATATCTACGAGAGGGTTGAATATATAATGCAACACAATTTTCTGAAACAAGGGTTGTTTCAAATTTACCATGTTATTCCCCAATCTTTTTACTCCAAAACACTATTTTAACGTTATCTCCATTCAATGCTACGACTTTACGCCACCTTGACGTGAGGGCCCTTAAACAGATGAAAATTCAACGGTGCGATATCACGTCATTCCCCCTACAGACGAAGACTTGTGTGAGGTCTGGCATGGAGAAAGTAAAGTTTAGCTTGTTGTGCTTACGATCATGCTGAAGTAGTTTCTTTAATTTTCGAAGAGTAGCACAATACACTTCAGAGTTGATGAGAAAGAACATCGAACAGAATAACCCCTCCAGAATCCTAGGAGATCATAGCCATGACTTTACCAGCTGAGGGTATGGCTTTACACTTGTTCTTGGTAAGGGAGTGGGTATCGCGCCACTCCATTGATTGACGTTTTGTTTTGGTTTCGAAGTGATGAACTCATGTTTCATCACCTGTAACAAAGTTTGATGATTGATGATTCTCCTTTGCTCTTTATAGTCTTCAGTTAGACATTTGGGGACCCAGCGGGAACAAACCTTTGAATATTCCAACCGGTGAACAATTGTGACAGCACTATCAACAAAGACGTCCAGTAAAGCAGCGAAGTGTTTGAATAAGAGTATTTGCACGCACCGACATTACATAGGTCACAGCTGTGCACGACCGAACGCACGCGAGATATCAAACAGTTTTGTTTGATCTTGAGGTGATGTTGACATAGGCTTTATCCAAAACATAACCGTGCTTTTGTCCACTGCCAGATGTCCGTAGAAAATCTGCAAGCGCCTATGAATATCTGAGATGCCCTGGCTTTTCGCCAAAAGAAACTCAATCACAGCCCGTTTTCTGAAAGGCCATAGTTACGTATAGAACTGTCACGTATCGCAAACTAATGAAACTATACAAGGCGAAGCAGGAATATTGAATAATGGCCCACACGAAATGTTCACGTTTTTCAACAAAACTTGGCCGATAAATAATGATGCATTAATTCTTTAACTTTGCTAGTATATAAATGCTAAATAAATGTATCTAAAACTGATGTAGTGCAAATCAGTGGAGCAGAGGTCATGGGTTTGAGTAAAAGATCATCTACAAGAGTGAACTCCGCCCCTCGGTATGGTATTAAAAATAATATGTATGTTCTTACTTCAATTTTGTATTTATAAGTATATTTCTATTTTACATAAACCTGTCTGATAAAGCTTAAATAAATAAATAAATAAATTATATAAATTTATTTTACCCAGAGAGATAAAATATATCTAGTTGTTAGAGTGCAACACCACCCCTGATTGACCACCAGACGCTGGCATCAATGTTACCAATCCCTTGTTTTAGATATAGATAATATTCTAAAAATAATATCATTTAGAGATATTTTAAATTAACGCCATCTTAAGTTGGCACTAAGAGCAGTCTCTATAAACATCAGTTACATCAGCAGTTTTCATAACCTGAAAAGACGACTATTACTAAAATTTTAAATAATGTAAAATAGAAACAAAAATAATATTGTAATAGCTAGGACAAAGGAGTTCATATTTAAAATTGTCAGAGGTATTATGGGCCATAAATCTTTTAGTTGGAGAAATAATTTAATTTTTTAATTAAAATATATTTTATAGTGTAAATTGCTTATAACCATAATAATCCCTTAATTTTTGAATGTCTGAGATTCAGATTTTCTATTACAAATAAAGAAAAGAATTATAGCTAAATGAACTCCTTCTGGAATTCACAATGCTGCAATATTTGGGACGCATAAGCATAGGGATGAGCATTTTTTGTATCAAAAAAATCTCAATATAATATTAAATTTATTAATATAATAAAAAAAAAACTTTGAATATTATAATACATCAGGGGCTAACTTTATAGAAATCAAAATTCCAGATTCACTGCTTTCCGAAGTAGTGAATCTGGAAGTACTACGCCATCTCCTGTATTCCCATTTTCAAGAAGATCAGCAACCTGGCCAACTCGTTTGGAAACGTGGCTAAATGGGCCGAGATCAGAGGCAAGCAAGCGGCCGAACACCACTAAACCAAGCTTTTAAGAGGAACCTTAAGGTGTGAAATTAGTTGGAAATGTTGTAATCAGAAAGACCAAATTATAATAAACTATAAGAAAATAATTTAAAAAAGGGTTTTTTTGACCTACACAGTAATTAATTTATATTATTCCTACCCTACTAATCTCCTAATCTCCTTCTCCCATCGTAATCTAGTTAAACTATTTATCTTAGCTCCATCATCTCTGATCTATTTATTTACTATTTTATTTGTTTCCAATTACTCCTCAGCACATGCACTCCTCTGATGTCTCCAAAAATCTTTCCCACTCACACATAAAACACATTTTCTATACTTCTTATAAATCCAGCTTTTTCCCTTCTCTCTCGTAGCTCACATCTACCTCTTGCCTTTTCCTCCCTAGATAACTAATTTTTACCTAGATATCCTAGCAATCTTCTGTGCACCTGCCTTTTTCCAAACATACAATTATAGCCACGTTTTGCTTATGTTTATTAGTCTTTAGCTTCCTTTCCAAAAAATACATATAAATATACAAATATATTATACAAAACGAACAAATATTTTGAATAGATGAAGCTGGGCAGAGTTCATGCAGCTGCGATGATCTTCCACTCTAACCCTTGTTTTTGTCCATGATGCTGAGAGGGCAAATATCCTCTTGGACATCCGGATTCATCTATAAATGCTTTTATTTACTTTTTTGTCCCCTTTTTAGGGAAGACTTTTTAGCTGTTTTTTATGTCAGCATGGCATATATTTTTTGCAATATAATCATGCCACAATTTCACAATATAATCTAAAACTCTCAAATCTACTTGATATTTTCTTTTGCTTTCCCTTTTTACGCCTCTTTCTAGTCTTGACTTTACCCTAATCTTTTTATACATATTAACTCTGTTCATTTATTTTAGTAGTAATAGGTATCCGAGAGTCAACTGTTGCATCTACACCAACTGCTTTGGGAACTATATAAGCTCTCCGTATGCACACGTATAACATACATTAGTTCCCCATACTTTCTCACCATACATTTAAATACATGTATCCTACAAATTATAAGCCACTAGGGCATTTTAATTACCTAATTTCCCCATTTCTATCATTCAATACCATAAATACCACACACTTGTCTCGCCTTTCCTTGCACTCTGCATTTTGCCTAACGCTCTTGTGTTTAAGTATACTGCTTAAATTCTTCCCCTAAAAAATGATCGCCGCTGATCGAAACATGTTTTAGAAAAATAAACACAACAATATTAAACAAGTGTTGTAATTTGAAATTATCTAATGTTACTTCCCATACCCTTTGCCACTCTCTCTACCTCTTTTGAGAAAGTAAAGATCTTATATCTGGTTTTCTTTTCATAACTCTAATGCTTCGTAGTCTCTCGTAATAAGTCATTATCTTCTACAGACGATTAATCATTACATTTCTGATATTCTCTTGTAATCGTAATATCGTAATACTATCTGCCGGATAGTATTAATTATATACCGGATAAATAAACCCAAATCTCCATCTCCGGAATATTCTTCTCCTCGTTCCACATTTGATTCACAGTTTACTAAGCCTATTCAATACATTGACGCGATTTGATTATGTATATTTTTTGTAAATGACACTTTGAAATAAAGATTATTATTATTATTAAACCTATTCTCTCTTGACCGCTTCTTCCTATATCCTTTTACATCTTAGCATTTAATCCTTTTATACCATCTGCCCATTCTCTCCTATATAATCCTCACTTCTCTTTTCGTATAAATTCATGCATCTATACTCGGAGCTTTTTTCCGTCATAGAGTATTTGTGAATGGGGTATGAAAAATTAATTTTGTGACGTGTGTCGTGAACATGTTTGTGCCTGCCACTTATAAAGAGATGATTTTGTTTCCATACAAATAACAAACACTCGAGTATATATAAGGCAAACACAGTTAGTATGCGGTTGGTTTTAAATTTATTCTGCTTTCTGGAATGGCATTCTCAAACAACACCTTCATGGATCTAATATCATTCCATTGAACATTTCTAAACTTTGAATAATAGCTCTAGTTGGCTTTTCTTGTACTGCTTCACACCTAATTGATGTCGTCTAACTTCTTTATCTTTACTTATACGAACAACTACGTTTAATAATAAACGGTCTGGTTTAATAACTTCTTGTACTTCCATCTTCCTTTACCATTTTAACCTTGCAGTTTTGCTAGTTCTATAATCTATTTTCTTTTGTATTTATACCTAATTTTAATTAACGTATACGGTGGCGAATTCATACAATCAGACCATATACTATACAAATAGTTTTCTTTCATTGGTTTCAAAACCTGAAATGGGATATTATTGAAAATAAAAACATAGATTCGCAATGGGATGAAATAACAAAAATAATTAGTAAATTAATTCTTTCATCATTTCCATTGAAAACTATTAAATCTTTTAAAAATAAACCTGATAACCTTCAACACATGCGCGATTGTATGCAATTAATACAAAATTATTATGTACTACATCCCTCCGAAATGACCAAAGACCTAAGAGACAGCTATCGACGACTATATAACAATGCAATAAAAATAAACAAGGTAAAAGCTACAGAAAATTTTATCAATCAAAGTAGCAATAAATCCAAAGCTATGTGGTCTCTCATCAATAATGAAAGAAAGAGTTCGCGTGATGCTATTGATACTAACATTACTTGTGATGAATTTAATTACTTTTTGCTAATGTTGCCAGTAACATCCACGGGAAATTACCAATATCTCAAATTGGAAAAGCTACTCTACCTCAAATTGACCAGAATATTCAATTCGAGTTCAAAGAAACTACATATATTAAAGTAAGGGATGCAATGTGCAATATAAAATCTAGCAAATCTCGTGATATTTACGTATTAATGCCAATCTAATCAAATACGCCAAAAACTCGCTAGCGCCTCAACAGGTAATGGGCCCAGGCGGAATTAAGAGTGGCAAAGCAATGTAAAATACGGTAGTGACTAGAAATGTAGTGGAAACAGATGCAACACTTTCGAAACTGAAAACTGGAAAAGGGTTAGCGAGTCAGCTCTTATTACGAAAGTCACTTCTAACCTTAAAATACAATGCTGCAAATAAGTCTCTGGCTGAGCATTTTTTGAGGTTCGACAAAATGATCAAAGAACTCAAGAATATAGGTGCTACCTTGGAAGAATCTGATGTGATTTGTCATTTGTTATAAAGAATCCCCAAGGAGTACAACAATGTGGTAACGGCTCTCAAACCTTCAAGAATCCAAACGAAAGGATCACAGTAATGTAAAAAATAAATATTATGATAATCCGTCTTCCAATGTTCCAGTTTTAGTTTCAGTGTCATAATTGTGAACCGTTTGGCCACAAACGGATTGAATGTCTGAAACCTAAACGACAAAATCAGTCAAACCATAACACTGCTCACATGGCAACTGAAAGCGACGATGAACCGAAGAACCCTACAACTTATTCGTACTCATTTTTAACTGAAGCGACCACTACTTCAGGAATGAGCAGCTGCTGGGTCTTGGATTTCGAGTGAACTCCGAGTCATTCGCTAGGAACTTGCGGAAACTTAAATTCCCTGTTTGAATAAAAGTAGCAAAATCCGGATCATTCTTAGAATCGAGATCCAGAGGTGATGTTCAAGGATACGTAAATGTGGAAGGTAAAGTACATTTTATATCAATTAAAGATGTTCTAGTTTCTCCAGGGGCCCAACAAAATTTACTATCAGTTCGTAAATTAGAGCAGAATGGACAAGAAGGGAAGGGATATAATACCCCTTCCGTTCTAGAACGAAGAATGGTAAGGCAATTGCGATTGCTAAAAGGAACCTGAGGCAGCTATATAAACTGAAATTACCACATCATCAAGAGGAAGCTCAAATCTGCGAAACAGGAGAATGCCTGGAATTGTAGCACAGAAGAATGGGACACCTTAACATCATCAGTCTAGACAAGTTGTAGCACCTCGTCTAAGGGATGAAAATCAACGACAGGTAATCAAAGACTAGACGTCATATGTGCATAGAAGGAAAGCAGGCCGAGGAACCTCATGGCCAACACAGGAAAAGAACACGACGACCACTGGAATCTCGTTGGATCTATCACCCCAACGTCGCAGGATGGGAAGAGATACATCATCACCTTCATTGATGACTACATTCATTTCACCGTGGTCTATACTATGGAATCAAAGAAGGAAGTCCTTCACTACTTCAAGGTCTACGAGGCATGGCAACTGCACGTTTCAATCTTAAGATCAACCGGTTCAGATGTCATAATGGGCGCGAATACATTTCCTAAGCTCCAAACTCGGGAAAGGTTTTTGGGCTCAAGCAGTGATGTGCGCTGTGTACCTTATCAATAGGTGCCAGCAGCACTGTGGTTCGACGAAATGCCTGACCTGAGGAAAATTAAAGTTTTTGGGTGTAGTACTTGGGTGTAGAGAAATTTCAGTCGAGGACTATGAAATGCTACATGGTCGGATATTGCCCAAATGGATATTCCACTAACAAAGCTGATTAATAATGTTATGAAATCTGGACAATTTCCCAGGGCTTTAAAACTTGCTAGAATCATACCAATTTTCAAAAATGACAGTAAAAAAGTTTAAAACCACTATAGACCTATAGCGATTCTGTCCATACTTTCTAAAATTGTAGAAACAATTATTATAGATCAAATACTGGACTACTTTGAAAGCAATAATCTATTTTATTCTAGTCAATTTGGGTTTCGCCCTAAGCACTCAACAACGGACGCCCTAATTGAGATGTGTGAATATATTTTGGGTTGTTTTGAAAATAAAAAAAATTGTATGGGCTCCTTTGTTGATCTTAGCAAGGCGTTCGATTGTGTATCGCATGAGATTCTGGCTGAGAAACTTTTAAAATATAACTTCAGTAACAATAGTATGAATCTTATCAAATCCTATCTACAAAATAGGATACAAGTAGTTGATTGGGAAAATAGAATATCTGAACCTCAGCCAATAATGCATGGTGTCCCTCAAGGGTCTATTTTGGGCCCAATATTTTTTCTCATTTATATAAACGAAACACATGCCATTATTTTTGCTGATAATACCTCCGTTTTAAATATAGGTAACAATGAATTAAGCGTCAACCAAATAAACGCACAAACTCTAAGAGATATCTCATCTTGGTGCAACAGCCATTTATTATACCTAAATGAGAGTAAAACCAACACTATAAGTTTTAAAATTAATTCATAAAGTGAAGATTCTGTTAAATTTCTCGGAGTGCATTTTAGTTCAAATCTAAATTAAAAAAGAAATGGTAATGAAACTGCCAAAACTATCACTAAAAATATTTTCTGTCTGCGCAATCTTTCGCGACAAGTTTCAACTCATGTATTAAGAACCGCTTATTTTTCTTTAGTTGAGTCTCATCTACGATACGGAGTCCTCATATGGGGTCACTCGGTAATAAGACATCGACTCCAAAGGCGTGCAATAAGAATTATTGCAAGTATCGGCTATATGGTGGAGTGCAGGGCTCATTTTATAAGGTTGAATATCTTAACCCTACCTTGCATATTCATTTTAGAATGTTTACTATATGTCAAAAAAAGGCAAATAAATTTAAAACTCACTGCCATCATAAGTACTCAACTAGGTGTAAGAGTAATATTTACCAAATGCAGTCGAGACTAAAAAAATCCAATACGGGAACTACATACTTCGGGATATTATTCTTCAATAAGTTACCTGAAAATGTCAGAAACCTTCCTCTTAAAAAATTTAAATTGGCAATTAAAAAGTTTCTCCTATCGCAAGAATTTTACTCCGTTGAAGAATTTATCAGTCATGATTTTAGAGATTTAATATATTGAAAGTGTTTTTATAGCATTGTGTATAGTCTTTAAATCTAGATTAGTTTTAATTATTTCTTTAATTTTAATGTGTACTATTTTAAGTTTTAATGTATATGGTTGTATGTGTGTGTATGGGTATATGTATGAAAGTATATATGTATATAATTGCGATTTTTATATTAACTTTTATGTTGTCTATTCGATTTTAATACTATTTTAAATTGAATTATATACCATTATATCATTATGATTTTAATTATAAATACATAGAACATTAAAATAAAAACATTAATCTAGGTTTTTATTTTAATGTTCTATGTATTTATTTTATGAATAATTTCATCAGTAAATTCTTGTCCTGCTATATCTATTTTAATGTTAGATTTTATTTATTATTTATGTTTTAAATTATTTAATTAAGCAACCTAGAAGTTAGCGTTCTCTTGATATTCTGTATTGACTTGTGTAAACTGTTTTCTTGTAATTGCACGAATAAATAAAAAAATCTTTACTGATCTTGAACATAAGCTAGAATTCGCTGCTTTTTGTAAAGTATACCTTTTGATAGTCTTTGTTATTTCCACCACACACCCAGATTTTCTCTTCCCTTTATAGCAGAATCATTTGCTTTCTTTACTGAATACCAAAATCTCCCTAATAACTTGCCTTTGATTTTCTTCTCCGTTTTCCTTATCATCCAGATTTCCAAGATTTTCAGTAATTCGATTATGTCATTTCTGGTTATCATCTCCTTCGCTATATACCCTGCATGTATTTAGATTTTATCCTAACTATATTTTAGAACTCTAACACTCTAAACCCTGCATTGGCTAAACTATTATTTTATTCAAAAATTCTTTGTATATCCTCTAGCATTTAAATGAGGAAAATTGGGTTTGGCATTTTTTTCCGTAACTATATTTCTTATTTCTTTTTATTTTCATATATCCTCTATTATTAGATTGGTATCTATAGATGAATCTATTTTATTTCACAATGCTGTGATTTCACATCCAAGTGCCAATTTCTTCTTTATATTTCACAGGTATAATAATCATTACAATTTTAATTTTAGACAACAATTAATACTGTTTTTTAATCTTTTCTACCTGTGTACACTTGCTTTACATTTTAAGACTCTACAAAAACTGTAATTAGTTCCGACCTTCGCAACCCTAATTTTGTTTATTATCTATTACCTACGAGCAAAATAGAGCAAATTAAATGTATTTCTTAAAAATAATTTCGGGAATAATAAACACATTTAAAATACAGCTTAATATTTGGACATTTTAAAAAGTATACCTTCTCTATAAATATAAATGTTATTGTTGTTGTCAGTGAGGTGAGGTGAACGGTCTCGCATAATTTATCGTAAACGGACCTTAATAGAACAGAGAGCGGTTACATAACAGCCTCAGCCTCCGACCACCTGCTCTTTCTGCTCTTTCGACACCGCCGATACCTGCAGCTTTCGCCGATCACTACCGTTTGCCCAATTTCGCAAAAGATATATACACACATAAGGAACTAGTCACGACATGAAAAAGTTATAAGACTCGTTATAAATAATCTAATCGTTAACATAAATAAGAAGTTATGTTAAAATTATAATATTGTTCCATTATAAATATTACATATTAAATATTTGAATATCATTTTAAAATTAACGATAAAATAACAATATACGGTCTGATTTTAGATGCCGTACACACTTAAAAGGACTTCCTTACGTTTATACCAGTTTAGTTTAAAATCGACAACGGTATTACATTACGGTTACCAATAGTTATCTTTCTCTGTATGCGTGTAAATCAAAATCCTAAAACTACTGTCTTTGTAATGTGACAATATAAACATAATGGAATAACTTAGATCAAAATTTAACGTTAAAAGCTTGAGATGTCTCCAATTCTCTATTTATTTTTTCAATTTTTTTCTTTATAAATTCTCCTAATTCTAGCTTGAAAAGTTTCTATTATTAATAATGACTCGCCCATCATAAATAAGAATGTCTTTACTATTTTCGTTGCTTGTAGCAACCTTTTGTTTTATAAGTTAATAAAAAATGTTATTGTAAATTCTTATCTTTTAGTGTACAGCTATGATAAATACAACATATACTGTCCATAATGTTTGCCTTTTAATAGCTACAAATAAACATTTCTGCGTTCTAAGCATGTGAATGTTGGTTCTCTAGACTTTAAAAGATTGAGAATTTTGAACTATGGTAATGAATGTTGTTCGGATCATAAATTTTCGCCTACGTGCCGAATCTTCGTTTTGCCGGATTGCATTATGAATTTCTAAAACGGAACCCCCAATAAACCCTTGAGATTGTGTGACTATCCCCGAACCAGGGGGCTTGGCCGTATTCCAATTCGTCCTTCCTGGAAAATTCGCTGGACGTCGGAAATACTTCACTCTGAGGAGGTTTTATTTTTTGAAAATATTCTTGTAAATATGACATTACCAAACGAAACTCTGTAACGTTCAGATCAATAGAAGCATTATTAAAGTATACTCTTGCTATTTTTCAAGCTACCACGTGTTCCTAGAAAACAAACACATAAACAAACCAAAACACAATTTTATTCATATATAATTTATTCGATTAATAACAAGTTTCAGGTTACAACCCTATTGTAAATTTGATAATGGTCTTGTAAAGGTTGAAATAATAATCACTGAATATCAAAATGTGTGATATTAACAAAGTATAGTTTATTTATCATCTGATAAAGTTCCTAAAACAGTAAATAAATAGACAGAATCAAACAATTAAATAGTACATATTCTGCTTCACAATCTCTCAAAATGTGGAAATAGAGATTCCACATTAGCACATTCTAAATTTTTGAAATCAAGTAGGTCAACAGTACAATATTGGTAGATTCCTATTCTGCAGAAAACTTTTTGCAAATATGACTGAAGTTCCCGTCTTTTCAGATACGATATTAGATTGCAGTGTTCTCTTAGGACTCCCAATACCTTTCGTAGGTTTTCTTCATAAAAGGTTAAGCTATTTTACTATTTATGGTAAAACTTCGGAAACCGTATAGTCAAGTTTATAATTTGAACGCTCTCTATTATACCTGGTTTTGTATTCTTTAGCAGAGGAATCGAGTTATATAGCGAGAAAACCAGTGCGTACGTGGGCTACCGGACCCTCACCAACCAATCCACTAGTCCTTTATTACTGTTCTTATGATTTT
This sequence comes from Ontholestes murinus, assembly GCA_963969525.1. Classification (NCBI taxonomy): domain Eukaryota; kingdom Metazoa; phylum Arthropoda; class Insecta; order Coleoptera; family Staphylinidae; genus Ontholestes; species Ontholestes murinus. Next base: position 49,422,135 of record OZ018392.1, on the reverse strand, counting down.
ATAAGAAAAATTATCATCATTATCACAAGCCACTATCAGTTGTTAATGATATTTCTAAAGGGGTTATTGTATGATTTTCCTTTAATTTCTAAACAGTTTATCGTCACACGGTTCTAGATTAACAAGTAATATGTTTAAAATAATGATGATTTACATTTATAAAATTAATTTTTCAAATCAATCTTTAAATTTAGGATTTTATTGCGCATAATAGCATGTACTTCATAAGAATTTGGTATTTATTAGTGTTCTCGTGAGTAATATCGCAATCAAGAGAGTACTTTGATTAACGTGATCTAGGAGACTTGCACCAGCTTTTGTAGTTATTTTTCCAACATTCGCCAAACGATTGCAAATCAAACATTGGGATAGTTCCTACAGCTCGTTTGCATTGTTAGATAGCTATGGCTGCTTCTTAACTTTCTCTACCCAATAGCCTAGTTAATATCGTTGTCTAAAAAATGCTCATAATTTTACTTAGGGTGAATTTAAAATTCTTATTAGTCTGTGCACCATTTATTTACTTTATGCAAAGAATCTGGACACCAATACTCCTTCTTAGTTACGGATACGTAAAATCAATTAATGTTGTCAGTCTGTCCTCCCTAGAAGCCATTTCTATTTAGAAATTCCAGTGGAGAACTTCGGTGTCTTCCATTCTGAGATATTGAAGTTCTTCTGGCCTAAGGACATATACATTCTATTCCCTGTGTTGATCTATAATAAATAATAATAATAATCTTTATTTTCAAGGTGTAAAAGATTATACAGAATGAAAATTACGTCAGTTTGAATTACATGCTATCTAGATAATATAATATATTATAATATAACTAAAAATATACATATAGTTTATTTACAATTTGAAACACTAATTTATGAGGAATTTTTGTATTAAGGTTTATTTTCTATTATATATTTTATAAGGTGAATTTTAAAGGATTTTATGTCATTTTTAAATTGTTTGATTTCGTCTGGCAAAGCGTTAAATAACTTAATTGCAGAATAACGGATCCCGTCTTCTGTGGATTTTTTCTTGTGATTAGGGAAGATATAATTGTGTTCAATTATGTTGATAGACTTTTACAGAATGATAACAAATCTTTTTTGATCATTTAAACTTCTATTAGCTATTATTTAAATATACCAAATTTAGATATCCTTAGTTTTTGACTGTACCAATATTTTGGATGCTAATTGCAGCTTAACGATAGTTACAAATTTTTATTTTTGCCTTGTTAAAATTCTTAATATCATCTAATAAAAACTGTAGGCAATGACAGAATATTTATTTCCGAAGAAAAATTATAATACCTACTTACATTGTATTAACAGGCTGGATGTACTGCCGACAACAAAAAAAAACACAGCTAGTATGGATACCCAAGGACCAAGGAATTATTGGAGACTTGTAGGTTGACTGGCTGGCCAAACAAGGAGCAGCAGGTGAATTCATAGGACTTTAATGCGCTTTCGGTATACCCCATGAAGCCGGAAGAAAAATAATCCGATGCAAGTTAAAAGACACATGGCACAACTAAAAAGGACTGATATACGAGACTCTACCTAGATGGTCCGATACCTGACATGCTTTCAGAACTGAGCAGATTGAAATTAAAAAATCACACGAGTAGTCACTGGGCACTGTGAGCTGAATAAACACTAACATAAGATGGGAATCGAGTCCCCTATGCTCTTTAGAAATCTTCTTTGTACCTTTCCGAGCATATCAATGCAGTTTTTTGTTGTGGTAACCAAATTATGGAACCGTATTTAAGTTTGCTTCTAATGAAAACCCCATAGCCTACTGCTGAAAAGACTTGGTATGGCCAAGAAGATAGCCGAAAGTTTTATAGCTGTCGTTGCAAACTTTTCTTATGTGATTACTAAAGTCAAGCTTTGAATTCATTAGTATACCTAAGTTACAAAATTCGGAAACACGTGACAGAACCTCTCCGTCTAGCATATAGTCCACTCTAATAGGGGTTACATTTCTGTAGAGCGATACAACTTTGCATTTATAAGTATTTAGCTTTAAACCGTTTTCTCTAAACCATTTACACAACAACATATCTAGATCATTTTGTAGGTTGGTGCAGTCACGACTATTCTTCATCTTGTTATAAATTTTCAGGTCGTCAGCATACAATTTATATTTGCATAAGATATTTCCTCACATTATTTATGAACATATTAAAAAGCAGTGCTCCCAGAACGAGTCCTTGAGGAACACCATTGGTTGAAAAAATAGTCCTTAGATTTATAGCCACATAGTTCAGCATAGTTAGAACGTGAGGTTAAATAAATTCAATTAGATCCAAACTAACGCTAAAACAGTGCGTTATCCGCAGTAGAATGTCATGAGAAACTTGATCGAATGCTTTGGCGAAATCTGTATATATAACATCGGTTTGAACTCTGTAAGCCAATGAGTTGGAAACTGTATATACGAAATCAAGGAGATAAGTAATTGCAAATCTACCAGAAACAAAGCCATGTTGATTGGATAGGAGTTGATTAGTAAAATGTGAAGCTAAAACCTTAAATAACATTAATTCAAAAAGTTTAAAAAATTAATTATTAAAGAAATGGGCCTATAGTTCCAGATTCAGATTTGTTTACGATCACAATTTCTAAAAACTGGAATAATTTTGGAACGTTTATAACATGCTGGAAAGACCTTTGTAGCAATAATTAAATTGAAAATATGTAGTAAAGGCGTCATAAGCGCTGCATAGCAATCTTTGAAAAGGATAGCAGGAATGTTATCCGGGCCAGATGTAAGACGAAGTTTAATACTCTTTACTGCTTATGTTAAATCAGCTTTGCAGAAATGGGTTAACGAGAACGTTGGTGCTTCCAGAGAAATTGGATTAACGGTAGGAAAATGTTATGTGTTTTATTAGAGAAGGTAGACGAGACAAATATGTTGGTAATGCTATCAGGAGAGTCACAAGTTGTGTCTTTAACTTGGAATAGTGTTCTCCTGTTTATTGTTAATAAATGACCGTAACAATATTAAATATAGGATAATGTCTAGGATTTACATGATAGCATCAGTTGATATAAACATTTGGTTTATATATACGGTTAGAAAATAAGTCACAAATTACAGCAATATCATAACATGTTTCCAGGAATATGAGTAGATGACTTATTTCTATTAGCATAAGACCAAAACTTCTTCAGATCAGTCAAAATTGAGTTTTCTGTACCAATAGTATAATTTTTATAATCAAATTTGATCCTAGTGTAAATTTCGGACTTAATTTATTTATTATTAATTTTAAATAATTTCACCTACTCTTATTAAACCTCTTATTGGTATGGGCCTTATAATCTTCTATTATATTTTTGCTAAATCAAATGGGATATTTATTTCGATAAACATTTATATGTAACGGTATACATCTAGCGAATACATCATTAAGAGATTTGTAGATAACTGTTATTATTATCGTAAGTTTCTATTAATTTTAATTTGAAAGAAAATGTTTACAACAGAAAATATTTTAATTTAAAAAAATCGATGAATAGTACAATGAAAGAAATCGTTAGGTGTCAGAACGAGAAGGTAATGGTTGTTCTTTAATCAATTAATTAATACAAAGTTTATAGAGTAGGTGATTGGTTAACGAACATAATCTGTTAGATGACAATTTTCGCCATCAGAATTGTTTGTTCGATAATCGGTTGATTTACCATAGATTTTTTGTGAAATCGATTAATTCGTTCTGGAGACCCTAAAAAAATAAAAAGCGGATGTATAATAAATAAGGCTGAATGACTGCGGGTCGATAGCCGTTTAATAGAAAAAAATACATATCACTGACATATTGTTAATTAGATGTTTATAAATATAAATAAGACATACATATAGTATTGCATATTAATCAGTCCATTTCATTTTTTTATGGGGCGGTAAGGAACATGTCCAATGTCGATTGCTTTTCTCTCTTTTCTAGGATTTTTCGGATATCAGCTTGGTTTGGGTGCCATTCTAAGACCATTTCTCTGACATCCACTTCTTCAAAAGATCTTTAATAGCAGATATCGGCATTGGTTCTTTTATCTTTCTCTTGTTCAGAAGGAACATTTCGCTGTGCTTCTTGGTGTTTTTCATTCAATATTTATTGGAGTTCTTCTTCATAACCTCTTCTATTTCATCCTCGTTCACCTCCAATTCGAGATCTCTAGCAGTTGTCAAAATATCATCCATAATTTCGGGGATGTCTACCTGATTACCTTCGTCTACTTGAATGAAGAATAGACACAGCTTTTGCCAAGCAGAAATCAACTGTCGCTGCGTGACTTCTATCCACGTGTTTTGAATAACACAAATAGCTTCAGGAATATCTAATTTGTCTTTACATAACGTTTTCAAAGTCATTGTTGAGAAGAATTGGCAGGCTTCAAAACAACGACGAAACATCGCGCGGGTCTATAATTTCAATTTCTTGAAACGCGCAATAACCTCCTGATCCATAGACAAAGTCATATTCGGAAGTAGAAACTGAATTATCAGCCAGGGAAAATCCGTCAGCAAATTATCTTCAGTCTTTTGGGTATTCTGGTGCATTGCCCTAGACCAGCAGTGCTTTCATTGGTGTTAAACTTCAAACACATATTCTTTGAAAAGAGAATGCGTGACCCATGTCCTCTAATTCGATCTCCATATAACTGGCAGTCTTCTCTTCAGTATGGATTTTTTTTTAATGCTCTAGGATTTTCAGAGTGTTACACGAGAAATGGTTTATGTTTCATAGCACCACTAACGTTAGTTTCCAAAAGTAACGTCAATCGCTCTTTCATGGGCTTATGCCCAGGAGCAGTTTACTCATATTTCGTGATGTAGGTATGGTTCGGCATGCGCTTCCACAACAAACCAGTTTTATCACAAGTAAATATGTGTTGTGAATGATACCCTTCTATTTCAATAAATTCTTGCAATTTGAGACAGTCCTTCTCAGCTTCATCTTTATCTGCACTAGCAAATTTCTTTTTAAATTTTGCAAACCAGCCAGTGGTTGCCTTGAATTCTAACTCCTCGAATGTCGCACCAGGTGTTTGTTCTTTCAATTTCTCAAAAAAATCTCTAGCCTTCTCTTGAATGATATCCATACTAGTTACATCCCTTTTCATTTCCTGTTAATTTATCCAAACTAAAGGCAACCTCTTAATTTTTTCATAGATGGTACTTCTTTGCTTCGCTGATGTGATTTTACTCCTTCAGCTTCTTGAGTCTTCTTGATGATATCTTTCTTAGCTAAGATTATGCATTCACGATTTAATGTGAGTTGTGCGAAATTATCACTATTGAATTAAAACACTCTTTTTATTTCCTTCCTCCTTTGTTATTGTTATGTACTCGAAATGTACATCTGACATTTAAAAATAAAAGTGAAGGAAGGAAATAACAAAGTGGCTTAATTTAAGATTATGCATACTGTTCAAGCCATCAATATCAGCCATCTTCTGTCCTCTCTCTACTTTCGATATAATCTTTTGCTTGGTTTCTATGACCCATAATATTGTCAGATTTTCAGTTGATTTTTTTATAAAATGTTTAGAATGCAAATACGAAAATTTAGAGGAAGAGAAACAAAGTTGCTAACACAATTGACAATGTTTCGGCGCATATTAGCTACGCTGCGGTATGCGACAACGCGGGAAACCGAATCGTGCCTAGTGAGGCTAGCTACTAGCTAGCTAATAGCAGTGACTACGTGATATGGTTCACGTTAGCACCGCACTTTTGTTATTACCACATTATGCTCCAAAAACCGAGAAGTGTTCGTTAGAATTCGTTTTAGCTCGTTATCCGATTATGTGTTCGTTGTCCGAACACAAACATCTTTCGGGAAAGTTTTCGTTGTCCGATTTGTTCACAATCCGAACTCTTTGTTAACTGATGACCCACTGTAATTTTAAATTTCATTTATATATGACAGAAACCATATAAATATTTGAGGCTTTGGCTAAGGTGAGAGGGGGGGCAGGGAGTCCATCTTAAAAACCCTTATAGTGTTGGACTTCTAGCGACTAAAACCACTTCTTCTAAATCGCTATTGTGACTAGTCTAGGACCATCAGTCTTTTCAAGAAACTAATGCAAAATGATAACTAAGATCTGGCGGATCCGGTCGTCCTACAACAAAAGGCGCTTTCCTAAAAATTGAAGGTGGGATTGGTTAATATTATATTTGAATATTTATATAATACTTACTTTTTTTTGATATGCAACCTTAAAAATTTACATTGCTCAATATACGGTACGTGCAAATAAATTTATGGTTCATCATGTTTAACATATTATAATATTTTATGCAATTACATTCGCAATTACAACTGTTTGATTAAAGATATCATGTTATTATATTAATACAAGCAAATATTGTGATTATCCGAGTCTAATCAGTACAATACTACAAGATTTCCATAAATAAATACCGAATGCGAATGTTTGTTGTAAATTGTAGTTAAATGACAGATGTTTTGATGTTATCGTCTGTCCACAGCAGTCGATCGTTAGGTCAGTTTTATGGAATCAAACCGCAAATACAAGCGCGTGTGCTCTGATGATTATTCAAGAGGGGAAACGAGAGGTGAAGGGAGAACAACATGACAATCACGTACGCTCGACGAATTGTTTATTACGTACCGCAATAAATAATTTGTTTCTCGTAAATTCCATTTAAACGTTACTCGATGATACGTGATGTATTTAAATGATTCTTAAAATGATGAATGATGCATTTTTTTACGAACGCTATTTTATTATTATTAATACACGAAACATAGATTTTTTCATTTAAAATGTAATTACATAATTATAATTAATATTGAAATATATTATCGTACTATAAACCACTTTTTATGTAATGTATTTAATTTCTTTACAGAGTATTATTTTTGTCAAGTGTCTAAATTTATATATAAATTAATTCCTTGGCTGCTTGGAAAAACATTTTTTTTATAATTACTAATACACACCCTTAAATGAAATCTTACTTTTTAAGTGAAAAACGATTTATACATTAAAAGAAATATTTAAATTATCCTTTATATCCTTACATTATTTTTTTAACATACGTGCTCATATAAAAAATATATTCCTTAAGTATTACCAGATTTAATCTTTATACATGTCGAATATATTTAATAAGTTTTGGCCATACAATATATTACATATAAGAATATTTTATCCTTCTTTCAGAAACATCTCTCTAGCAATAGACCACCTGATAGTATTACGCAACCGTTGACGATGACGTTCGATTCGAACGCGCCGGTATTGTGAATGGGCAATTATCTTCTAAATGTCTCTGAGAGGCTCTCCGAATAAATTACCACTCCTCTCTGCGGCGAGAGTGCAAAAATGCTGGTAAACTTGCACAACTTGACCTACGCCATCGCGCAAGGAATTCCACCACTTCACAAATTGAAGGAATTCTCATTCTGGTAATGGAAACACTTCAGAAATCGAATCCTCCTGCGCGAAGTCCGCCTTGAAATGGGACAATGGTCGTAGATGCGGTCGAGTTTCCATCCGGAAAAGCGGCTCGAAAGTGAAAATTGTGCCTTAATTGATATGCGCGACGTAGACTACGGACTCATAACCTCCATCCGATGCACTGGCGGATTCCAATGAAAGTAAAAAGTGTGCACTAAGGAGCCGTTTCATTAACATTCTTGGTTTGTTCTTGATTGATTTTTAGAATAAATGAATATACACCTACGGTTACCAGTTAGACTTCGTAAACGTTCGCATTGTTGTTTACTATATACAGAAATACAGTAGACGCTCCATGTATGCTAGGGTTTTTGTACAACGAAACAGTTTCATTGATAATTCTATTTAAACTATGCATTAAGAAAGTTTTCATAATGTGTGTATGCACAGCTATTGCACAACAATTATATTTTGAAGTGTAGCCAAACTGTACTTTGCCATCGAATTATATCAAAATGTTTAGAAGTTTATTATGAATACTCAAATTTATTTTGTATTTTTGAAAGCATTAGCGAAGGAAATAATTGTTTCAACAAATTATATGACTTTATTATAAATAAACCTTATATAAAAGGAAAGACAAAGAACAATTTCGTTCGCGGATAAAAATTTTGATCACAATTAGATGCTAGTAATAAACAAATTTGGGGATGTGATTAATAGAAGATGTGATAGATTATATGGGGACTTTGATCAAAAACCCCAGTTAAGTGTTTACGTTCGGTTCTTTGATGTCGCTTTTCATCGTTTGCCTTAAGTGGGCTAACATTACCGCCAATTAATCGAATTCGACATAGTTCGAAACTTTGGTTTGCATGAAGGTGAGTAGAGAAATTTCTAATCGCCTTAAGCGTAACCAATCCACTGTAATGCACTGCTATTAGGCATGGACTAGAAAGGATCAGGAATGTCACAGAAGAGGAACCGGGAGACTATTGTCAAGAGACCGATTCTCCAGTATCCAGATCAATTGCCGATCAATGCTAACAAATTTCATTCTTGCAATCCTATAAGCAACATTTTGTTTTAGGTTTAGGTTGCAACAGCACTGGAACCTAGCGTAGCATAGGGTGGTTGATGATGAATCCCGATTTTCGGTTCAAAGTCCTATGGTGATTATGGTATAAGGTGCTATATCTTGTGAAGGTAGGTCACGTTTCATACTCATCCGAGATAATATAAACGCTCAGTGATATGTGAATGAAGTAATAGAACCCTATATTCATTCGTTTCTTCAGCAGTCTGAAAAAACACTTTTCCAGTAAACAATCCACTGTAATATACTGCTATTTGGCATAGACTAGAGAGGATCAGGAATGTTGCAGAAGAGGAACCGGAAGACTTTTGACCGATTTTTCAGTACCAGATCAATTGCCGATCTATGCTTAGCTAACAAAGTTCATCCCGTTTGACGAATCTCAATTTTCTGGTCAAGGTCCTGCGCATCAAACTGTAGGGTACTATGAACCCTCAGGTGAATGTGGATGAGGTGATAATGAATCATATATAATTTCGTTTCTTCAGCAGTTAGAGGACCCAATTTACAACATACAATACCTGCTCCCATATTGCTAAAGTTTCTTTGGACCGATTTACAAAGAATAACGTCAATATGTAAAAAGCTTACAGCATTCTCAGAAAACGCTACAAGCACTAATTACAGGTATGGATACAATACCTCAAGAGATTATCTACCCCCTGTTAGGATCGATGCCACGATGAGGGAAGAAGAGGCGAACCATCCCATATTAATAAAAAATATGTTTATTATGGTTATTGTTGAGATATACAACTAAACTCTTTTATTGTAAACATTATGACCTTTTCTTTGATTCCAAAAACAGTACGGGCTGAAAGGTCTTAGCACACAATATAATTTTTGCTCAATAGTAAAACAATGAACTCCCAAGTGATATCATTGAAAAATTTATAAGTAAGTATAATATGAATAAGATTATTTACAGCCTATGAATAATTTAAATTAATTTATTATTTTGTGAATATTTTATAAGCAAGAAGAACAATGTTGTAAAGATTAAAGAATATAAATATCGAACAAAAGATATTATAGTGATGCTACCAGATAAAATGTGTTTGTGGTAACATTTTGCTGAAAGAAATCATTTGAAATTTAATGCAAATTTAAACTTATTTCTTGGTGAAACATGAAATACTAGGTGAAGAATTGATAAACACTGGGTTTCTTTGACTACTTTTTTTTATATTTACTCCACTAGTCTCGCTTGTTACAGAATTATTACGAGTGATTACAAAAGATAGAGGCAAGTTTTCATATTTAGGTAATAAGAGCTTAAGTATAGAGTCGTCCAGATATATTCATTGCCATTAACAATAGGTTTTTCCCGACTTATGGTTCTATTTATTTCAAGGCTCTACTCAGGTAATAAGGTATTTATTTTAATGACAATTTTTTAAAAGAAAAACAAAAAAATCACTCGGAGAACCCAAAATGCAAAATAATTATATTATCATGTTAAGATAAATCGTTCAGCTAATAGATAAAAATGCAAAAAAAAAACTTGATGTCCTTATAATTGTGGGATCATTTTGCATGTATGCGGAAGAATAAACTTTTTTAGTTATTTAATCTATATGCATTATCAGATAATAAAGCACACGCGCATCAGTTGCCTCAGAGACGCAGGAATACAAAGATCGGTAATGGTGTAAATACATACCATTGACCGCCGTCAAAAACTGATTTGCAGAGTAAAAAAATTGCCGAACTTGCTTTCAAAATTTTGTACGTAGTACACACCTCCGACCAGAGTGCCATAGGTCAGTTTTATGCTTTTATGCAGAAGTGCTTGGGTTGTTCGTCACGACAATATGCCCTCTCACACGTCCCTGGCTTTGGCTAGAGACGCAAGCCCCCTACACAATTTGGTTTTATATGTACTGTTAAGAAAGAAGTGCAAAGAATAAAATAAATACAACATAATGACTAGAAACGAAAGCGATTTGACATAATTGCAGCCGTCCAGGCAGCTTCGACGTGATCAATTGCGGACTTCCAAGGAGTCTACGAATAATGTAAAAATCGCTAGTAGTAGTATAATGGTGCCCAAGAGTCACATTTCGAAGACTTTTAGTTCGCTGTATAAAATTGTTTAATAAATTTTGTATTCTCATACCAGCATTGAAACTGTGAGCACACCCTTTTGATAAAGATGCTATTGGCTTCCCTTCTTAAGTTATAAGTTTGGGCCCCACTATGTTTTACGATGTTACCGTAGACTATCTCAAAATAGCGGTCATTTCAACCTCTTAGTAACCATGGAATTATATTATTATTAAATAATTAATTATAAAGTGACATGAAATTACTATCCGCTAAGTAATCTGTTATTATCAATATACACCTGCAATAGTACTAAATGAAGCCTTCCGATCGTCAAATAATTCCATCTGCTAAGATATACTCTTTGACTATAACTTATCATTAAATGACACTCCAACAATACATAGTACAAATATTGAATTCAAAAACTCCTGAGAAGAATAGTAATCCTATAATCAGAAACGGTAGACAACTTTTTGAATTTAATAAGCTTCATCTCAGATATTTTCAATGTCACTGCACTCTCATACCTTACCCCTAATCAATTTTGCGACCGAAACTAATAATCCCACGATTATACAAATTCGTTTAAGTACAACCGTCAGTCTATCATGCTCGAAACTCTTGACGTAGTCTACTAAAATTAGGTTAACCTGACAGATTAATCCAATATACAACTTCCCTACGCATGTATCTCTTATTAAGGATATAGCACGGTCAGAGCAACCACTTGTTCAGAAATCAGTTCAGAAAAAGACATAAAATTTCATTCTGGTTCAACAATACACTATATAAAATTTAAAAATTCCATAGTTTAGTTGGATCTGTCACAGAACAGCGAGGTCTATCAACAGCCATAATATGTAATAATGATTTAGAAATGATACTTTGCTGATACTGTTTATAAATATTAATCCTACGTTTCATAGGTAAATAATTGACACATCGTTTGTATCACTGATTTTTTATATTTACTCCACCATTTTCGCATGTTACAACATCATCAAGAGTGATTATAAAAGGAACAGGCTAGTTTCTATATTCAGGTAATAAATGCTTTAAGTATAGGGGAAATACAACTCATTAACGGCGGGTTTTCCCAGATTTATGGTTCTATTTATTTCAAGGCCCTCTCAAAGGTATATGATCTATGTACAAAATACTACTTTGTTATTGATATCTGACAAAATTTTCAACGATTTACGTCTCTCGGCATTAAATTAAATAACAAATGTAATTGGGGGTAACTAAATTATACTTCTTAGGTCATATTGACGGCGGAAGCAAGATACTCGAGACCGGTCGATGACTGCAATCGAGAAGGACGGGGAAATATGCGTTGCAGGAGGCGAGGAGGATGATTGATGAAGCCAAGGGGTGACCCTTTAGCGGATGAAGGCATTATCTAGAGGTGGAGCTGGACGCAAAAAATGCTTCCAATGCACAACCGCGGCCGGTTATCATGGAGACTTTGGTACGCAGAATGCTACCAGAGTACATATGCAGGATGGAAGAGAGCTGCTTTAGAGTAAAACCACTAATATGTAAGAGTGAAAAGGGTACACCGGATATGAGGCTGACGGGCGCATTCCTGATCGGTGCTGGGGGACCCCTTTTATGAAATGTGACATGCGACGGGGTGTTCGGTGTGTCGTTTTCAGAGGGGATGGAATTGGTCGATTTTGCAGATGGCATACTCATAGTGGTCTACAGAAGGACATCGATGTGTTGCAGCACGTTAGTGGATTGGATGGCCTCAATAAGAAAAGGGATAGAATGTAAAAACCTGTAGCCGCCCGTCCCTTAAGGAAGAGGGCAAAGGAAGAAACCATCGAGTTCTTAGGGGCACAAGGTAGAGGTCAAAACCAGCATAAATTATCCTAAGGTGACCATAGAGACTAACCCACATTGTTCACCTGTCCTGGACGCGGCAACGGGACTGACCGTGACCACAAACGCAGTGAGAGGTGAAATTTGGACAAATAGTAGGGCGTACGAGTGCTCGCCGATTTATCAGCAGTTATAGAACTGTGTTACAGAAATGTTGGCATCATCTACCCTGCGGACCTGATAATAGTGGCCAGGATACAAGGTAGAGGCCAAAGAGATAGTTAGGAGGTAAGTCCTAGCTGAATAGCAGAGGAAGTGGTCAGAAGAAACAATAGGACAATAGACTAGAACCTTAATTCCCCACTTGGAGTTGTGGATCGATAGGAGGCTGGAAGATCTCGATCCCCAAATGACGAAGCTCCTAACCGACGCGGATTCTTTATCAAATGCCGTATATGAAAGCTAAGGAGGACAGCTGATGTGTTTTGTTTCTTTATTTAATGCGATATCAGGACCGTATTCAGCGCCCCCCTCTTGCGTATATATGCTCTGACTGTTGGATCTTTGGGCTGACGTCATTATTCACATAAATCAAGACCTTTACATTCTACTTACTATTGAATTTCACATAATTTAACTAAAGTTTAATTAACGGATGCGTAATGCAGTAACAACAATCTGTCAGACATTAAATAAAAACAAAAATTTATATTTATTTATAACAATAATAACATAGTATTTAAAATATTTATTTTAAATCGCTTGAATTATTATTATTCAAAAAATATTTCTCTATCGTACCATTTTTGCTTTCTCTATATAAGGAAAGTATTGTTTTCAGGAAATTATTTTGAATTTTTTAGCGGTATTATCCGTTTTGAGGTTCCCTGAGACGAATCCACTAATTTCTGGAAAAAGGTGTGACTGTGTGCTTGTTTGTCGGTGGGCGCTGTATTTAGAAACGAATGAAACTTTAAACTTAAGGTTTTATCCTTAAAAACAGAAACTAAAATAAATATGTTAAAGATTTATACACCGGAAGTGGATGTTTACTCGAGGAGTTTTTTTCAGATATTTTTCTAAATATGAAAAATAATAACAAAAGTTAAGGGGAATAAGAAAAGTTCTTGTTTTGAGAGAAAAAATAGAAATGTTTACATGTTTACACTTTTATTAATAAACCATAAGAGTTACATTAAGATTAATTATATATAATTATAATATGCCATGTTCTCATAAGTGTTACTGTTCCAAATACAACAGTAAACTACTCAATGCTGTAGTGCCAATGTGCAAATTTTCTTTTTGCTGTAATTTATTATTAAGCGTTTTAAGTGTTATATGTTTTCCTGAAATGAATTTGAGAATTTAACATTTATTTGAGCTAGAATTTTAATTATTACTTCTTTTGTATTGCGATATTTTACAAGATTGATGTTTGAAACTGTATTGATACCAATTTTCAATCCATTGGCTACTCTCTGGAAAACAAAAATTGGTTAGGTAATTAATAAATATTTTTATTTATTTAATCTTACTCCTTTTTACCTTAAGGTGTAATAGGTAATAATGACTCAAAATATGTTTTTTCAGAATTAAATAATTGATAGTTACAACTTTTTACCAACAATAAGTATGGAAAAGGAAGAAGAAATTATTCACATCGCAATAATTGTTCTTTTTCTGTTGGCAATTGCTTCTTCTATGTAATGTGGATCCTTAATTGGCATGCTTCTGTTTTTTATAGAGTCAATTATTTCTGGTAACAGACAATTCATGAAAAATAAATTCAATTTACTTCCCATTTCAGACAAACAAAAATTATCATCTTTAAAAATTGTCTCAATTTTCACTCCTTATTAAGTCCATGCACCCAAAATACAATACTGTCTACCGGTAATGTGTAATTGGACTTGAATTTGATAAAACCAATTATGGTGTATATTCATTTCAGTGTCCACCCCAAATAATATTTTTTTAACAGTATACCTTCCTCTGGTGCCTTGCTCTCTTATAAGCCCATCCGGCGTAGCTGCTAAAAAGGGCAGTACTATGTCTATAAACAAACTGCGTGGTTCTATAGTCTGTCTAATACGTTTTTTCTATTTCCCGTAGTGCTATTTTTTCGTTACGTATCACATACTCTCTATTTTGCGAAGTAGACTTTTCTGAGTATAAAATTCTTTCCACTGATGGTTCTAGTTGTTACCCTTCGTTCGCAAATGTCCCCAAAATATGATGCAGTTACCCTTTACCGGGGTCCAAAATCCACAAACCAGAATATCTTTGGGATTGAGACATTTCTTGAATATTAAGGATTTCATTACGTGTTTTCTTTATTTCATCCAGAAATTTTTGCTTTAAATTGCTCATCACTTATATCCTGTTTCTCGCAATTTGCCTCCCTTTACTTCTGAAGTAGTTTTAGGTTCCGAAAAAAGTGTTTGGTTTCAGGTAAAGTCTCGTGCCACGTAATTTTAACTTTCTTAATTCTATTACCTTGCCATATTTTCCAGGACTTGAATACATTGGCTGCCCAGAATTATGGCAAATTACAGCTGCTTCGCACCGTGCCTGATACGAATGTCTCTTGCAGAAATTTATCCTCTTCCCTCGTATAAATTTTGCAATTATTATCCACATCATAGAGTAAGAAAATAAATAAAAATTATATCATACACATCATAAAGCATACAATAAAAGTACCTGTCATTCTTAAATCTTTCATTATGCCATTTGCTGAAAACTCTTTGTTACAAAAATATCCAATATTTTTGCAGTAATTATGTTCCCCAAAAACATGGCTTACTGAATTTTCTATGTCCCTTTTAAAAGCTCAACTTTTTCTTGGACTGCTATGTTTAGTTTTCCTATATGTTATTGCCTTTGTTACTTCCCATTTCAATCTAAGTTCATTTGTCTAAAATAAAATGTTTTACTTCTTATTATAGTTCCTTAGGAAAACTATGTATAACGTTTCTACGATTATTAATTTATAGAAGAAAAAAGTTTTACATCGTTTAAAGCAATGTTTCAATATTATTGTAATTATTGGCAAAAATTGAAATACTATCCTAGCTACACACGCCCTTTTACGGAGACTTATTAAATAACTGATATAATAATTCAACAATGGAAAATCTATAGGCCTCAAAAAATGTATTAAAGTATGTATTCATTACAAATTCAATCGCAAAACGCTTATTTTATGTAATACGGAAATACATATAGGAAAAATGTATGTTGAACTTTTATACCATAAAATATGGCTGAATACCATACCATAAAATACCATAAAATATGGCTGATGAACTAGATAAGGGGTGTCAGAAAATGACTGAGCCATAAATACCTTGCATCAAAATATTATGATTTAACTAACATATTCAAAAATTTACGGGTAAGCCGAAATTAGTTTTTATAGCTGCAAAAAATATTAATTTATTTTAAAAAAATTGATCACGTCATTCGATCTGGCTGAAATTTATTATTGTTAATTACCATTATCGATTGACAATATTATTTTATTAACGCACCTATAAAAAATACTCCTAGGAAGCTTAGATCATTTCAAAGTTCTTTTGTCGCTCAATATTGTTTGATATCTTGTATGGTTTGTCCATAAAACATAAATTGCTTGAAAAGTGTTACATGTTTTTTACATGAATTAGTTTATCTATAATATATATTAAAATATATATTAATATTATTTAATTTTCGTTCGATTGAGTAAGCTGATTAATGCACTAATAATGCATTTATATTTCATGTGTGAAATCCGTACGAGATATCAAATATTATTAGACGGAAAAAAACTTTATAATTAAACTAATTTTTAAATAATATTTTTTAAGTTTCATAAAGTGGACCAATCATTTTTTTAAATTTTAATTTGTGGTACTACTTTTTTATACTTTTTGTCGATCAATAATGGCCATAATAACTGTAATTATGGGTTACATTATAACAATTAGCAATAATTGATTTCAGATAAATCGAATAAAGCGTTTAATTGTTATACATACAATTAATATATTTTTTAAACTTTAAAGACTAATTCAGTGTTTACTGTAAACTTTTGTATATAGATAAGTTGTGTTAAATTATTATATTTTAATCTAGGGAACCTATGGTTCAGTTATTTGCCCCACATTAATGGGACACTCTAAATATTTTAATTTAACGACACTTTATACGGCGAACACACAAGAATCGAGTAACTTATTTAAAATAAGATGTTTATTGGGGGCCCTAAAATATACCTGAATATTGACGGCACTAAAAATAGTGAAATTAGCTCGTAGATGATTATGAATTTATCTAGCTATTAATTTGAATTTTGTTTACTGCAAATCATTAATAAAGCATCAAGTGAGGTTTATAATAAGGTGTGCTTCCATTCATTCATTTCATATTGCAGTAAATTACTTTCAAAAAGTCCCTATTTTATACCCTTAAATATTCCTTCTTTTCACAATATTTAAACAAATATAACTTATTATAAACCTAGTTTTAACCTCTGTCTTTCGGCATGCAAAATATGTTTTCTTAATTGTTATCCATTATTTCACAATTTTCTAAGAAAAATTGAAATGCACCTATTTTTCGAGCGGCACTTACTGCCTTAAACAAGACCGGTTCAACATGTAAAGCACCACTACACCTATTTTGTGCTCATTGCTACAAAAATTCTTTTATAATACCTTCTTATAGTCATTCAATTAATTAATGAACAAAATAATAATTTTATCGCGAGCTCCAATTTCAACAATAACCTTTGCTAAGGTGAACAATGTATATTATTAAATAATTAAGAGAGTTACGTAATACTTTTCGAATATACAATTAGTTTTTATAAATCAAAAATAATAGTTAAAATTAGGAGTTTATTTTTGGGGCTCCTTTGGTTCATCATTACCAACCTAAAATTGACACAAGTACATGTATATGTAGATCAAATAAATATTAATAAAAAATAACAATAACCAATTTACGACTGATTCAATTTAAATATGCTACTCGCCAATAAATTTAAAATTAATATTATTTTTAAAAACAAGCGGCCAGATAATAATTAAACAATAACAATAAAATATTAAACTATAAAATTAAGGACAAGTTACAAATTCTTTAATTTTATTGGATAAAAAAAATATTAGAAAGATACTAGATTCTATTGACTTATCAACAATCGAGTAATTGCAAAAGAGCTACTTTTATTTAAAAAAATAATTAATGCGATTTATAGAATTAAGAAATCAGAGTCATATCGGAAACATTTAAAAGGTGTTATTGATATAAATAACAGGCAAGTATTTTATCCATTTTAATACATATCATTAAAATTTTCGGATCAAATATCAATACGACACTAGTGTAATACAACTTAATGTAAGTCAATATAGTATATTGTAATTAAAGTATTATCACTATCTTCACAAAATTTTGTATACTTTAATTACAATATACCACACAGTAATATTCACGTAACTTACAAAAATATATTTCTACAAGTCAATATATATAAGAATTGTATAAACAGCAATACTGCGCCAGGTATGCGCATCTTCAAAATGTGTCCTGCGCAGAATTACCCTACGCTGCTTCTAATACGCACAGTTGTATACATATATACTTAAGAAAACTCTAGCTGTTGTTAAGTTACGCTCTTCGATACGTTTTTTTTTTTAATTTCAAGTGTGTTACAAATTTGGGTGCATTAATTAGATTTATAATCAATATTGAGGTAAGAATATACAAAATATACATTATAAATTGCATTTTATATATAGCACATATTAATTCATTAATTCCAAATGAAGGGTGTGCATTCGATTTTCACTTTCACTTTTTGATGTTCTATATTTTTTTAGCCTAGTATCTTACTCATAAAATTATTTTAAATTATGTTGGTAAGCCTGAAAATTAGAGATAAAATCCCTCTCTATTTATAAAACAATTCAGAACGACGCCTCGGGATGGATTTTCAAGTGTGAGACATGAATGATGTAAATTCTTTGCACTTTAGTGTGCGTCTTCTGGCACTTTTCCAAGCGAAGATAAGCGCCAAGAATTTTCCCGGCTAATAGAAAAGGAGCATTCACTGACCAATGCGTGACGCCAGATATTCCGACACGTCGAAACGTCACTAGTCTGTCGTTATTTTTAGATTGGTCGCGGAATGTCGGCATCCAAGGACGGTTGCGAGTGTGTAACGATTCGGTAATTAATTACAGTTCTACACCACATGCAGCTAACTGTGCCTCGAACCGGCATCAAAGAGCGCTTTTGTTGTCAGATGTAACTGTACCGGGGAACGATTAGAAGGAAAATGCAAAAAATGTCAACATTTGTATGACACTATTCTAATCGAGGTCGATTCAATTACTACAGATTTTTTTGTTAAAACTAATATGCTTGTAGATAATATATTCCCCATCCGTTAATTTGAAAAATCAACAAAGGTTGATCATGCGAAGGCCTGTACCTAAATGGTCAGAGGTTAATAGTGATAGTCAATGCAAATGCATAAATAGTGTTATTGGTATACTAATAATTTACAAATATTTCGCAAATATAAACACAAAATAACTTTTTATGTGATGTTTCTACATGTTTCTAAAGGTTTTAATTGTCGTGATATTTACATTATCAAGTAATTTTAATTTTTTTGTTCAATGAGAACTTAATAATATTTTTTTCGTAGTCAACATTGCATTGACATCTGGTATAGAAAGTCTTGCTTCTGAAAAGGTTTTATTGATTCTGTTGCAACTTTAATAACTATTCGAAGGGACATTAACGTAATGCATTAAAACTCGAGAAATGACCGCATTAATATCTATCTGAACTTAAATGCAAATATTTTGATCTTTAACTATACACAAAGTGTAATAATTAATATGAAATATGTTGTTGTCGCGAGAGTACCTTATCTCCTTTTCCTAGTAGAAGGGGGTACCACACTTCCCATTAGTCCTTTCTTGTTAGGAAGGACAGGGTAGTTTTCCCTGTTGTCCCTAATTTACTGTCCTTTTGTTGACGTAAAACGTGCCCGTGTCTAACATAACCTAATTCTTCCTTCGCTTCCTCGAAGGGTTTATGGTGACCATCCATGCCCCTTTGTATCTTTCTTAACAATAGATGCCCTCGTTGGGTTGCGCGACGCACGGACCGCGTGCAATTACCTGAGTCCCCAATGGTCAAAAACTTTTGTTTGTATTCGGGGCAACAGATTCTACGCAGCAGTTTCTGATACTACCTCTTTCAAATGAAAATGATATTTTCGGAATATTTTCTTTTTTACTAAATAAAAGTTGTTCGATTTTTCGATTAAGGCAAGTAATTATTCCAGAATTACTGCCTGTAAACCGAATGGAATTTTTATGACCCGACATCGCTGTACCCCAATAAAGTAGACAAATAATCGCCACCCTCGTCCACTCCAGGAGGTCCATCTGGACGCCCCAATTTGTGTTCTTCCTGGAAGAAGCCGTTGCCGCTGGACCACAGGCGGATTTCCACCAGCTGGTTAGCAGCCCTTCGTCCGAAACGAATGAAGAAGGAAGAGCCAATCACGCACAAAATTTCAATCAATAATTTTTATGTTCAAGGTGCACCAAGTTTTGAAAGAACTGTTGAAGCTGATAAAGACACAAAACAATTAATTGATACAAACCGGCGAGTGAAACGAACCAAGTGAAGTTTTAATAAACTACCAATTATTAACATAATGTTTTATCAAATGATAAATATAAGATATAACAATGCTTAAGATCCCTGAGAGATTAAATTCATTCAATTCGACTATCCATGATCATATGAAATACCTATGATTAACTTAAATGTTAAAGTATTAACACTTTTATAACTTTCAGAAAATTATTTAACTTTAGATGAATAAATGATTCTTACAGAAAGAAATTTGTTCCATCGCGTTGATGCCTGTGCTGCTCGAACGACTAAAACATTATTCATATTTGATGTAATTCATTACTGGAGATGAGAAATAGATTATTTACATCGTAAGGGATCATACAGTAATAAAGATTAACCGGCATAAAATACTGTGAAAGCCGAAATTTATCAAAAAGCGAAAACCACCGAAATCGAACATCACTAAGAAAGAGCGAAAGGCACCAAAGGTCTCGAAAGAAGACCTGAACATCACTGCTCTACCTGATAATAAAACTAATGCTTTAATTATAGTATTACAACTAGGAGAGATGCAGGTTTCATTCTCGTCTGTCTGCTATCTTTCTTTCTTCTTCGAGGTTTAGGGTGGTGGAAATTTCACCACCCGTGCGCCTGTCAATCAGATGTTGAAAAAAACATATTGGCACTCACGCATTTGACAGTGGAGAGGTAATAAAAATAATACCACCCTAACCAATTAGAGATGGGTTGCGATATTTATAAAATCGCAACAAAATCCGTGGAGAAAATCTTTAGTATGGTTCAAACTCTACTGACTTCCAAAAATTTCACAAAGATGGGAAGCAATAGTATCACATAGTTACTTCCAAAGAATACTATTTACCGAAATACATTGCAAAATAATGGGAAAAGGGATACGTTTATAAAATAAACTAGTGTCAGTTCATAAATATCATTAAACACATAAAACGTGATCTCGGCATGCTGAATGATAAGCTTTGACGAAAAGTTATTAGTCAACCAGATTCCTATCAACAAAACAGTCATAATTACAGTTGGTGATCGATTAACAAACAGTTCGGACTGCGAACAAATCGGATAACGAACACTTTCACGAAAGATTTTTGTGTTCGGACAATTCGGATAACGAACCAAAATGAATTCAAACGAACACTTCTCGGCTCTCGGAGCATACATTTTTTGCATTTTGAACCCTTTATAAAAATGATTATGGGTCCCAAAAAGAGTGGAGTGTCAAGAACTGTGCTATAAAAACCAAGCAAGATATTATAGCCAAAGTAGAAAGTGAACCAAGATGTCTGATGTTGCGAGACAGTATATCTTGAACAGATCTACAGTATGCACAATCTTAGCTAAGAAAAATATTATCAAGAAAACTCAAGTAGCTAAAGGAGTTTTGGATAAATTAACGAGAAATGAAAAGATATGTAACTAGTATGGCTATCATTCAGAGAAGGTTAGAGAATTTTTTGAGAAATTGAAGGAACAAACTCCAGGTGTCGGATGACTTTAGAATTCAAGGCCACCAGAAGAAGTCTGGAATTAAACATGTGTTAATACATGGCGAGTCTGCTATTGCAGACGAAAAATGAGAAAAGCGTTCCAGGGTATAAATCCATGAAACAATGAATATCGTTACTTTTGAGAGTTATCGCTAGTGGTGACATGAAGCTTAAACCACTTCTGGTTTACCACTCTGAGAATCCTAGAGCATTAAAAAATCCATAATCAAGAGACGACTGTTAGTAATATGGAGATCGAATCAGAGCTCTTTTCAAAAAATTGCTCTGTGAACTTTGAACTTTGTGCCTCATGCATTAAGGACTACCTTGATACCAATAACTTGCCATTGAAAGTACTGTTGCTATTGGAAAATGCACCAGGACACCCAAAGGACCTCGAATATAATTTACTGACAGACGTTCCCTGTCTGAGAGGTCAGTTTATACTTCCAAATATGACTTCGCTGATTCAGCCGATGGATCAGGAGGTTATTTCGGGTTTCAAAAAATTGTACACTCACGCGTTATTTCGTCGATATTTTGAAGCATAACAATTCTCCTCAACAATGACTTTTAAAACGTTTTGGAAAGATAAAAATTTACAAATTAAGTATTGAAATTTCTAGTGCAGTAATTAATGATAATTAATAATGAGAGAAATAAATCTCTATGAGCTTCTGCACTAATGTTTTACATAATAATGTAAAAACTCAGTTATATCATTCAATGCCTGGCGGTGCTTTAGTACGGGGAGTAGTTGTTTTAACTGTTATCTGGAGTTTTTACATTATTATGTAAAACATTAGTGCAGAAGCTCATAGAGATTTATTTCTCTCATTATTAATTATCAAGATAAAAATTGACATTCTTGAAGCTATTCGCATGATGATGATGATTTTGCTTGGCGAAAGCTGTGTCCATCCTTCGTTCAAGGAGAGATTATGGATGAAATTTTGACAACTGCTAGAGATCTGGAATTAGAGGTGAATGAGGATGACATAGAAAAGCTTATAATGGAACATGAAAATGAACGGACGACATAAGAACTCCAAGATATTTTGAATGAAGAACACCAAGAAATACAGCGAAATGTGTTTATTTATCAACAAGAGGAAGGACGAAAGAGGTTCAATGCCGACATCTGCCATTAAAAATCTTTTAAAGAAGTGGAAAGAATGAAGATCAATGGTACCCAATCCAACCAGATGTCAGTAGGATTGGGGATCTTTACAAGGACAATATTAATCACTTCCAGAAAATCCTGAAAAAGAGAGAAAACATTGGACATGTTCTTTAACGCCCTATAACGAAAAATAAAAATGACTGGTTAATATGCAAGACTAGATGTATGTGTTATTTTTTAAAATATACCTACTAAGAAATTATACATCCTTTTTTTTATAAAGTTAATGCTTGTTGCGCTACACTCTTGATGGAAACAGATATTACTATTAGGTGGAGAATAACAAAGTTAAAACTTTGATAATGGTCTGCAAAGACCGAAACACGTGTCAGGTAACTGAAAATAAAAACAATATGGAACAAAACAAGTGTTATTCTCCGCCTAATAGTAATCCTTTTTTAATTTAATATTTAGGGTCTCCAGAACGAATTAATCGATTTCACAAAAGAATCTATGGTAAATCGATGATCGGTTAACAAACAATTTGGATAGCGAACATAGTCTTGTAACAGATTATGTTCGTTAACCGATAACCCACTGTATACAGGAAATAAACATTTTTTCTTACGACCTACAATATCTCGCAAAAAACACTGCCGTTTTTTACTAGATATTTTACTTTCAATTGCCAGGTATATAAACAAATAGAAGTGACCCTAAGCGGCTTTTCACTTTCAATCATTACCGCGAACCTCTACATAGAAGACTTCAGTGCAGGTCACCAAAACAACATCCACCCAGGAATGCAGTTTACCAAGAAAATTAAAGTTGAAGGCAAACTACAAAAAGACCAGATATGAGTCATAGCGAACCTATCTACACATACACAAATTGTTATTTAAAAACTGAATCACACAACTAACAAAAGCCGTTTTGGTTTTACCTTAGTAGCTAGATCAATAAGACAAACAGACGAACACAGAGCAAAAATCAGGAATTTGACATACTTCAGAAAGCACTCATTCGTAGAAACTTAAACCGAAAGTAATCGCCAAAATAAAAAACAAAATTTTACGAAAATCAATCAATTTGAAGAAGATCCATTATACTATAACTTGGAGTATATAAAATTCTTTATACAGATTTTAACAAAATGTACACGAGATAAACGAAACGTCGTCTCATAGACCAAAAAACATGACTTCGATAACACCAAAATAATTGCAACAGTTATAACTTCTACAAAAGGATAATTATGAAAGCAATTGTGATTAAGAAGAATGGTTAAATTGGTTACAGCTCTCCGAATACCCAAAAAATAGTTAAAATAAAACCATCAACCACCGATCGACCAACAATAATCGCACTAATTCGAGAACCACAGGTATGCTGAATTTCTCGCCGGAGAGTCCCCATGGACCAAACACACATAGCAAAACAAGATGAAATTACCTATAAATAAACAAATCACTATAACAACACCAGTTGAAAACTACCAAAGCTCCAAAAGATGGCGAATATGTTGTCGTTAAAACGTCAATAAACCTCAAGATACAGCATGCGAGAAATACTTTGAAATTCAGCCAAACCAGATTACACTCAGAAAACTTCAAATTTGTAAGACATTTTTTTATTAAATAGATTTAAGGTTTTTTTAACCAATTATTATTGGCTTTTTTTATTATTTTGAAAGTCTCAGCTACGATTTCTTAGTCTTAACATATTTTCTTTGTATATTAACTAATTTTGTCTATCGATTTATAAATAAAATGGACGATCAATTATTGTTCTAGCCGATTACCTGTACTATGAAAGAGTTGAAAGACACTAACTTATTCTTAGGTTAGAGTTTTCATAAAGATGTTTGATTTTTGTAGAAAAATCGAAATTAAAATTTTTTACCATGGATATCCCATGGACACAGCCCCATAAGATATGGAAGCACAATGGGTTCTAGACAATTAGCTGCGTTTAGGTTGCCGTCTATGAAGACCAAGGGTGATCTGCTACCATAACATGTTGCACCCCATATCATCACTACTTGTGTGAGGCCTGCATTGCGTTCCACAAAAAAGTTGATTTTTACGTTCTCCACGCATCCGTCTGCCCCTCCTGTAACCAATGTGGACACATAAACAAAATAGGGACTCGTCACTAAACACAATTTGTTGCCATTCTTGTGCCTAATTCGCTCCTTCGTTGCTCCATTCCAGCCTGCGTAGACGGTAAAGTGATGTAAGAGGAAGATATAAAAATGGACGATATGAACGCAGCTCATAAGACCTTATCCAGTGATAAACAGATGACATTGACATTCTGGGTCCTACACCTTAAATGAGATTAGTAGTAATTTATCGAGTTATTGAAAATCTGTCTCTTGTAGCCAAAAGTCGACCTTCTTCGCGACCTTCTTCGCGATTTGTAGTTATCCGGGGACGTGAAGATCCAGGGCGATGTTGTTTAACGATTTCCTCCGATCATTTGTACCAACATCTCAATACCATACAATTCGGTTTACACGACGAATAATTTTTCTTAGCGAAAATCCGTCCTCTCTTATTCCAATAATACGGCAAAGTACAAAATCAGTAAATTGGAAAATATGTTAATATTGACGCACTCTGTCATTTTTCTCAAGTTAAGAAGGAAATCGTGAACAAACAATTTGCAAAATTGACAAAAACCAAGAAAAGAAACGTCAATCTACGGACTAGATTTTATTCAAATTGTAAACGTCCCTTTGTTTTATGAAAATCGACGTTTTATGAAAATTCAAACAAATTCTCGGTGTTGCAATTTTATAGAAGTTAAGTGCTTTGCTTTTTACCATGGAGCCTGCAAAAGTAAATTCAGAATAATAAAACATGTGGACGAACACAAAATTATCTGCTGCCAAAATAGTAATGTTCTTAATGCCTCAAAATAATTCATTTGAGAAACCTAAATCTTAAATAATTGATGAACTGAATGCAGAAGTTAAAAATAAAACAATTTACATAGATAAACTACCCGCTCGTCGTAAACTTATAGAAAAAGAAACAACAGATGCAGAAGAAACACTGACCAATTCATTAGATGATGTCCAGAATGAAATAAAAATATATAATCGCCGACTTACAAGTCTAGCCCAAAAAATAAAGAACTAGAAATTAATTACTGTAATGATAAATAAACAGATCTAAAGAGCTGCCTAACACAATACAAAAAATTTAATATAAGAGAGGAGAGTAACAACACTCCCCATAAAGCAATGGAAATGTTATAAATAAAGAAATTATTATTACTGGAGATTTTAATGTCAGGTTTAACTAGGTTGACAGTAGGAAATCAGATCTTGTAGCTATATTACAGAAATTTGGTATAAAACTTAAATATCTCGAAACAAGACTATTAATTCGAACACTCATAAAAAATTGGACCCATTACAGAATCAGGCATATGTAATTTATTTAATGTACTAGAGAGTAGAGTGAAAGGAACACGAATTTCCTAAAACTAATGTTAATTTGGCAATAAATAATTTTCACAATTTGTTCATTCAATATTTTGAACAAAAATATATGCAGAAATAATAAATATATATATTACATGGTTCACAAAAGGTTTAAAAGAAATTAGGAATAACTTAAATTTAATCTGTGATGCATATAGTGAATATCCTAATAACTAATATGCATAAAGAAGAAATATATTTTTTTATCGTCAAGAAATTACAAAGGCTAAAGTAGCAGTAAATAATACATACATAGAAAAAGCGAAATACAAACAGAAAGCTATGTGGGATGCAATTCATAATAACAAAAATCCCAATTCAAAAACAGATAAAAATAGGACTCTAATTGCCGAAGAATTTAACGTTTATTTAGTTTAGTTCAATTGCTAAAACTATTGTAAGCCAAATAACTAAACCTGACATTGATCCTTTGTTACCAACTTGCCAACAGAAATTGTGAGAAATATTTTAATTTTAAGGAAGTGTCTGAATGCGAGCTTGCTTCAGTAATAAATGGTCTCAGAAATAGCAGAAGTTGAGATGTATATGGATTAAGAGTGGATGTTATAAAAAGGGTTATAAACCAAATAATCAGCCCATTATCAGTAATATTTTTTTCCCGACGCATCGAAACAAGCATAAGTTATCCCAGTCCACAAAAGGGTGATCCAAATTATGTTAATAACTACAGACCTATCTCAAGTTTACCCATATTTTCTAAGATAGAGAAAATATTTCAAAAACAATTAGTTTCCTACTTTCAATTGAAACAGTTTTTCACAGAAAGGCAATTTTCATTCAGACAAAACCAATTAACCACTTCTGCAATTTTTGACTTCACCGGATATACTAGAAACAGCTTCGAGAGGGCTGACACATGTTGCTCAATATTTGTAGACATGTCAAGGGCATTTTTTAATTTATTTAACGGAAATACCCAATACAAAGTACATTAATTAATACAAACGATAAATATAATACTTAAAACAATAATCTATACAACTAGTATAATTACAACATTATATTTTATTAAACACGTGTCTGCAGATGATTATAAACTTGAATGCTAGATTTTTTAATTGCTTTTGCTAATTTAATTTAATGAAATCAGTTTAAATTCAATTTTTGTTCATAATTTTTCATGTTATAGTCATATTTAAACAATCTTTTTTAGTTTATTTAACAGAAATAATTTCATTCAAATTAGTGTTGCTTTGATAGCTGTACTATTCGTAACACGCAAATTAATTTTGTCAGTCGATGTATTAGCCAGAGAAGTAGTTGTTTCAAATTAATTTGTTTTGTAGTGTTAGTAAGACTGACTGTTGTAGATTCACGAAATGTTTTCATATTTTTAAATTTGTTAATTACAACAGTTTATTAACTAATTAATTAAGACAAATGACATTTAAAACTAGATTTGAAGCCGTTGTGTGAAGGATTAAAAATATCAAACCAATTATAGCAATTAAATAAGTTTACAAATCTCATAATTCGGCCAATAGGGTTATTATTAGTAATATTTGAATGAAATGTATTTATGCGAAACAACGGTCTAGAACGCAATAGACGATTATTAAAGTCTAAATAAAAGTTGAGTTGATCCAAGCGGTAAGAGCAATCTAAGGAACCGTAAAGTAATTTATTCAAAAGACTTCAATCAGAAAGGCATATGCGATCTTCTAATTTATGCATTCGCAACATAAGCCTAATATTCGAATAAAAGCCCTGTATATGTGGTGAACCAATTTTGTATTCAATTGTCATAAAAAGTTTATTTTGAACGCTTTCTAGTGATTCAACATTATAGAATGTATTAGGTGACCAAATAACAGATGCATATTCCAAATGGCAACGAACTAAACTGCAGTACACAGCTTTAATGCAAACAACGTTAAGCTGCCGACCAATAAACCAAACAAAACCCCACATTCTCCTTGCTTTAACACAAATGGTTGTTATATGTGAATTAAAAGATAGCTTATAGTCAAATAAAACACCCAAGTCAATTACCTCTGATTTTCTTTCCAATGGTAACAAGTCAATGGTGTAAGTAAAATCGATACATTGAGATCTTCTGCAGAAAGAAATAGAAAATAATTTCTTAACATTTGAAAATAATCTATTTAAACTACACCACTCCTTGATATTATTAATATCATCTTGGATTAGTTTGCAGTCAGTTATTGAGTCAACACATTTAAATAATTTGAGATCATCCGCTTATAATAGAAAATTACAAATTTTATTACGTGTTGTATGTCTTTAATAAATAATATATATAATAGAGGGTCACAATGAGACCCTTGAGGTACACCTGAACTTAAATTAATAGAGTTAGAAATAAAACCATTAATGCATACCCTCTGTGTTCTATTTTGTAAAAACGACTGGATCCAAGATAGTGTTGAATCCAAGGGCGCTAAGTTTCTTTAGAAGAATATAATGGTTAACTTGATCAAACGCCTTGGAAATCAGTGTAAATTAAGTCAACTTAGTGGGACGTATCCAAAGCGTTTGATAAATATTGTTTATAACATAAGAGATTGCTTATAGTTGATCGATTAGACAGAAAACCATTTTGCTGCGAAGAGATGATTTGTTTGGACATTCAAGATAATTGACCGGCAACTAGATTATCTAGCATTTTTGGTATGTCTGCCTGCAAACAAACTCCCCTATAGTTATTAACTAAAGTACGTTGACCAGATTTTAAATAGGTACGACATAACTTGTTTTCGAAATTTTGGGAACAATTCCCAATTGTAGAGATTTTAACATTAGATCATAAATTGGACTACATAATAAATAAATGAAATTTAACAATAAGCAGCTTGATATACCATCAAAGCCAGACGATAAATTTTAATTGAAGAATAAAATTAAATATTTGTTTTTTAAACACTACAAGTATTGAATCATTAACAGAATTACTTATGCTTGAGGTACAGATGTCATAATGAATATTCTCAGTGTACACCGTTGAAAAAAACTTGTAAAAAATAGTAACTATATCATCACCTTTTAATAATAAAATATATAAGTCCTTACGTTGTAGAAAATTCACTAATAATTAGAAAAAACACGAAAATATTTCGTAAAATCTAGAACAAATGAGTCTTATTAAGACTACAAGAAACAACTACTTCTCTAGCTAATACTTCGACAGACATTGAATGATTTTTAATTATTAGTATATCATCACCGTTTGAAAATTTACCATCATTATATTCCATTAGATTTGGTATACCGTTTTCATTCTTTTGGTCACGAGCATATGCCCAAAATTCGCTTCGATCAGCTGTGAGGTAGATTCAACTGTGGCTAAATAATTGCTATAAAGAGAGTGAGATAGTAACTTGCACTGACGACGTAGGTTAGAAAATAGTTCATAATCATTCAATGAACCACTTTCTTTGAAACTTTTATGAGCCAGTTTTTTTTGCGTATTAAATTTTTCAGTTCAGCGGTCATCCATTTAGGTTAATGCTGCAAGTTAAGTTAACAAATTTGGAAGGAATAAATAAATCCAAACCAGACTGAACTACCTTGTAAAAACTATCAGCCATTACATCCACATCATCGCATTTCAACAGATTGGACCAATCTTTCGAATAAAAATAAGAATTTAAATATGAATTTAGACCAAACTTATTTGCTAGATGGTATAAGTACACTTTCTGTTTCGTGTACAGTTGTTGAGAGTGTACGAATGGCAAAGAAATATCATAGGCTGAATGGTGTTCACTTAAATTTAGTAATACGTTGTCAGAGAGTTACGTCCGCACCGGAGATGTTACAAAAAAATAAATCTAAAAATACCTCTCTAGAATTGGGAATTATATTTATTTAAGACAAATTTTAAAAATTATAGGCATCAACAATGCACTTAGCCTTTGTGTCGGAAGGTTTCAAAATATTAGTAATTATACCACCATTATTTCATTTAGGCAATGAAGGCAAATTATAATCACCGCATATTAATATTTTGTCAACATTACAATGCTGATAAACATGTTCTAACGCCGAACAGTTATTTAAGTAATACTCGACAGAAGAACTAGGCGGAATGTGAACCTCCACAGGAATAAAATTAAAATTATTTATAATTACATGAACAAAAATATGCTCAATGGTAGAATCTGCCAAAATTTTATATGACAAAACATTTTTTTTGGCAACAAGTATACCACCTCATCTAATATTACCACTGATGGTACGGTTAGTTCTAAATAAATTGTAATTATGCAGACTGTTCGAAATATCGTATAACCAAGTCTCTGTTAAAATGATTGCATCAAAGTCATTACAACCAACTGAGAGCAAAAGATCTCTGAGTTTAGTCCTAATTCCTCCACAATTTTGGTAATACACTTTTAGTTTTTTGAAGTATCACTAGAGTGGGCAACAAACTTCTTTGACAAAATTAATGGAAGGTCATTATTGAACTTAATCACCGAATTTGCTTCTCCATTTGATATTCTTACATTAAGTTCATTTATAATCTTCTTAAAGTAATCCAGTTGCTTTTTAGTTCGGTCCGCATGAAATTGGTAGTTAGAATCGCATTGCATCCTTATGCATAAACTATTATGTTATAATATACACAAAAATAGTTGTAGATTGCTTCATTCATATTTACCAAATAGAACCTAACGAGTATTGTATAACAATAATTTGTCGAATTTCACAGTTCCAGAATACAGTGTTTCTCAGGGGTCGATACTAGGCCCAATATTATTTCTAATTATATTAATGATTTGCTGACTAAATTCAATTTTGTTCATAACTTTTCATGTTATATTCACTTTTAAACAATACTTTTATAATGTACTTTAACATTTTATCATTTACTAGTTTATTCAACAGAAATAATTTCATTCAAATTTGTGTTACTTTGATAGTTGTACGCAAATTACTTTTAAATCATTCAATATCTCTCGAGGTATTAGCCAGAGAAGTAGTTGTTTCGACAAGTAATTTGTTCTGTAGTGTAAGTAAGACTTATTGTTGTAGATTTACGAAATATTTCCGTATTTTTAAATTATTAATTTCCTGATTAATTCCGAAATTTTATTTGTAAATCTTGCTTTTCAAAAAAGCATAAGTCGATAAACGCAAGGAGTGAAATTTCTATGATGAGATTGGTCATACCTACCAAATATAGAGTTGTGTTCTGAGCTGATACTACTAAAATGCTGGCAAACAGTTGAGAAAATAATCATCTCCTTGGAAATAGTAGTTCCTCTTTTGTTAAAATTTATAGTTTTCGGTATCTATAGATGTCTATAATGAAACCCAATTGCGGAAGTCTCAGTAAATATTTTTTAACGATTTTACAGCCATTCAAAATATAAGAAAAGTTAAAATACCAAAGTTCTTATTAATTTCTTGCCTATCTTGTTCTGCAATTATATAATTTGAATTTTACTGAATTGTTACATTTCTTTTTTTAAATTTGCCTACATCAGTATGGCTCAATTCCATAAACTAGCCAATGGAGATTATAATTGAAATCACAATTCTAATACTATTCACTTCTTTATACTGTACATATTAAACTATATATTAATAACTATTTTATATTTACTATCTGTGCACATTCTTCACTACTAGATTTTTTCATCTCTTCAAAATTGGCAAGTAATGTTTTCGTAAAATACATTTCTAACAAATTTGGTCCAATTATTTGCTCGACCAAACGATTGCACAAAAATTTTTTATTCGATAAAATTCTATCGTCATCAACCAATTTATAAACATTTTGTGTAAAATCTTCTTTTCCCACAACTATCAATATAATAATTTATATTTTTTATATATAATGCTTTCTATAACTTGTTTTAATACTTTTTATTTTTCCAAATATTGCTCAATTACTTCAAACATAATAGAACAATTATATTCTCAATGAAGCAAACTATAACTATTCCAATGGAGTTATATTTATATTTTGATTTCTAGCTGCCCAAATGAACAGATAAGTATAATTTCTATTTAAAATACTGGTTTAAATCAAATTAAATGATCTTTATTATAATAGTGAAACTACATTAAGTCTAAATAAAAAAACAAACCTCGATAACGAAAAATAACGATTATCTACGAATAATTAAGGGAGAATAGTTTATTACTAAAATAAAACAATATAAAAACAATATTTATAAGGGAAATATCCCTCGTAGACAGCTAATTCAGTTTCTATTCTGTCCCTCCTTCAAATGATACGCCCAAAACCTCACAAACTAGGAATAGTTTGGGACCTGTGGTGTAGTAATTGATTGTCCACTTCGTTATTCCCATGTTAACATCTCGACAGCAACCAATTACACCACAAGATGCGGGTGTAATAATTTGTTATTATTATTAATATTTCACGCATAGCACACAATTTGTGGTCTGCACTAGAAACCGACCCTGTCAAATAGAGTTAAATCAAGTTATACTATTCTATATTAGAGAGGCCAACCCGTTTCGCAAGTAAAAAATTTAATAATTTTCTCTCATTGTCCATGCATTAATAATAACAAAAACATTTCAATACAATTTACTAAAATCTAGTCATAATTGGTGATAAAATTCTAATTAATTTAATTTCATTATTGGGTCCTTTTTTCTTTCCATCATTACTATATCTTCAATATATTCCAAAATCCTTTGATTATTACAAACCTGTTTGCGACCTCCTAATTACCCCCTGTAAAATACATTTGGTTAAAATAAAACAATAATTGTGTCATTTTGAAAATGTTTACAAGTTTTATTTATCATTTTTATTGAGTTTTATAACATTTCTTTATATCTCATATACGGGCTAATGGAACAATAAAAATATACAATAAGCCCTCGTAACATACATAATATTATAATCAATCAAAATAGATATATATTTATATATTTTATACTTTTTATCTTTATAATCTACAATAAGATTAAGTAAAAGGATGATAGCGGAATCCTAAGGACCCAGGGTCTTTAATATTCTCGTCTTCTCCGACTCCTCTGTTTTCACTTCTTTTTTTTTGTTTACAATATATATGTATTATTATTTTTTTAAATATATATATATTTATATTTTTCAGTCAGTCACCCTCGCGATGTAAGTACTCGATAGGCAATTAAATAATTAATTGGAGGTCATCATCAGCGCGCTTAGGGCTTTTTTTTAATTAATCCTACTACAAATGTTTCCTTCAACAAAAAATATACTATATATGAAATACTTCTTGCGTACGGGCGACGTGTTTTTGTTGAATTTTTTTGTTTGTTTACTTTACCTAAGCTTGTACACGTGTAATTTTTGGGCGCGACCCGTGTGTTTAAACGAAATTGAAATTAATGCGGTTTTGTAAAACGTAAATAAAAAATAATAATAATTCGGGCCGCGGAATGTCCAATCGCGAACGTAACCTCCTTTACACAACCCAATGTAAATGTGTTCACAGCCACACACCAATGATGCGTCAAAGAATTTTTTCTCGAAAATTTTTCTTTCAGCCTCATAGAGTATATAAACGGATTCGATTCCTTATTTTCTTGTGTAGTTTGTTAATCTTCGGAATGGTTTCGAAAGAATACGTAAGTTAGAGGACGCTGAAGCCTGCGTTCGTATTTACTTTTGAGATAACTTGATTTTTGTGATAGTGATTGGTTCTGGGAACCTCAGTCAGTTTATGGTTGGATGTTGCGTAACTAGAGCAAGTCTTGCGCGCTCTTCAGCCACCGCGTCTACGCTAAGGGTGGACGTGGGGTTGAAGGTTATTAACGCACACACTCACGCACATCACGTCGAGCACTGCATCCAGGAGTTGCACGTGCAGGGGTAATTGAAATTTGTGGGGATCACTGGGTAGAGGTACCCGTTGGCTGCATACACCAACGTACCTGGCGGAGGCTGTTGCGTCATCATTCGTTGCTGATCCTGGCAAAGAACTTGCCACGCAAGGTTGTCGATGAGGGATAACGTCTGGCGCCTCTCATGGCCCATTAGACAAACGGTGGATTCCTCCACGACATCACGTAGATGCATCAGGTACTGATGTTTGAGGGCCTCCTCTTCGGGCCCGACGAAATGATTCCATAGGTAATTCTCCAGTTTAGCCCGCTGCTGCCCGATATCTGGAAAGTCGATGAAGAACCGCGAGCACATGTACCTCTGCAGGGTCTTTATACAATCGGGCCTCGCCGGTCTGTAATTCTTGACTAGCAAGTTGCAGTACTTAAGGAGACCACCACCGCGGATCTCTTCTGGATGCCGCGTCGAGATCAATTTTTTCTGTAAGTGATAGAGTGCTTCTTGGAAATCCCCATAGACAGACTCTCCAACAACAGTTGGATAGAAATTCTCACTGATGGGTAACTCGCTGCAATCATAAAACAGCAATAGCGAATCCAAAACTATTTGGAAAGAATCGACGGAAAATTCAAACTGCCTCTTCATCGTATCCACAAACTTTAACTCCACATTCTTATGCCCACGCGAATTGCCCAGAGATATCAATGACCACCGATCACCATCATTATTCACTTTCACCATCTTGCTAACGTACGCCTCCTTCAAGCTGCACGTGGAAATCCTTTTTCGACTAACACCCTCCGGCAAGAGATCAAACAACGACCCCAGCACTGCAGACTTGACTCTGTCGTAATTCCTACCGCTGCTAAATTCCACTCCGAAAATGAGATCCAAGTCGTTATATGGCTGCGATTCCGTAGCTAATACATGTGAAGCCGCTCCTCCGTTCAATCTGATATCGCGCACTTTCATACCCGCACCTCCAGAGGCCACATCTGCCTCCAGTTTTCCGCGCACCACCGTCACCAGGTCTCGAAGGCGAACCTCTAGCGTTGGGAAGTTGCCTCTGCCATGAATGCAGACCACTTCATCCATGACATCGTTCAGGCGGCGCACTTGCTCGAAACTCAATACGGCTAGCCTCTGTTGAGATTCCATGTTTTTATCGACGGCGTTGATCTGGTTGAGGGTAACACCGTCCATGGCTCCGCGGTGCTGGACCTCCTCCGCCACGTTTAATGTTCCACACTAAAACAAAAAAAAAGTATTCTATTAATTGGTTGATCAAATTTGATTTAAATTGGATTTTTTTCTTTTTTTTTTCGATGAATTGATTCTTACAATTATAAAACTATATTTAATAGTATTCATATAAAACAGTTTTTTGGCATGCGCTAAAATCCACGCGGTGTGTTAAATTACGATTCGGATTTAGATACTACGTAGTATTTCTTATATGTGTGTTTTCTTGTTAGTAGATATTAATAATACCTGCAAAGTTATTAATTATCCTGCTATTGTTAAAATTAACTCAATTGTAGAAGGTTGCGAATGAAAACGTATAGCCACCTGTATCGCAAATACACACTCAGTTACTCGCACGCTTCCCGTGGGAGTAGTATGCACCAACTGGCGCCAAACCTAAACACAGTCCCGACGACGACGTCGGGACTCCTCATTCTGTTCCGGTTGTCATGGCAACCGCGTGAGAGCGCGCACGTCCCCATGACGTCACGGGAACAGTAAGCGTGGGCGAACTGAATGGCCGCGGCGTGGGCGAGGTAATAGAGGGTGCAGATGAACGCGCACCCACGCGGCCCATACAGGGGGCACCCGGGGCCCCAAAACTCTCGTTATCGATCACTCGTCCCTCCAGATGCATACGGAGAGGTGCTCCACCCCCGATTTTCGAGACCGCACGCCCACGCATTGACGAACTAGTTGCGCCCCCTCCCTATGGCCTGAGCTAAAAAAAACGTTGACGGATTTAGTGCGCTCCTGCAATTTGTGTTAAACCGGCGGTAGGAGGAGGACCTGTTGAAGAATGTCAGGATCGATACGCGGTCGTGAATATTTTCACAGCCTATAATTGATTGGGAAACAAAGCATCGAGTGAGGAAGTTGGAAGCGTATCACTCACAACCCCCACCATACACCCCAGAAGTTTTCCTAAACGATATGTCATGAAAGTTAACGATTTTGCAGATATTGTTTGTGTTGCTGAAGTCGCTTGTTTGCATCAAATAATTATATTGCCACTGCGCAAAATATAGAGCAGTGATCCTCAAAATTTTTTCACTTAAATTTATAGAATTATTCTAAAATGATTGTAAATAGAATGTAATTATTTTTTTTTAATTGTGTAGACTTTAGGATAATAATAATAATAATATTTAGGACCTAATCCAGAATTAAGAGAATTATGACTTGATATTTAATTATGAGATTTTAACAATTGCGTGATTACTTTACCTTGATCATAATATTAATAATTTTATCGTAATATTCGATTTCATTTGCGACCGATATAGATTACATTAAATGCAAATTCGAAATCGATAACCTCGTTTATGTAAGATAAAAAATTGAATACAAAAACTTGATTTACAATTTAATGGATATTGATAAAAGTATCAGCATAGACTTACAAACTCTAAATTAAATAAAAACACTTCTTATATGAATACTTGTAATTATAGTTAATAATATTATAAAATCTTCAATAAT
Source organism: Ontholestes murinus (assembly GCA_963969525.1). Classification (NCBI taxonomy): domain Eukaryota; kingdom Metazoa; phylum Arthropoda; class Insecta; order Coleoptera; family Staphylinidae; genus Ontholestes; species Ontholestes murinus. Next base: position 49,385,394 of record OZ018392.1, on the reverse strand, counting down.
TTTGACAAATAAAACTATACACTAATTATCATGGTATGCGACACTTTTTCACGTTACTTTCTTAATAGAAACATATTTTCAATTAGATTATAGTAAAACATATTTATATATTCTGTTGCCTGATACGTGTTTCGCTTTTTTACAATCATTACTAAAGTGAAAACGTATCTTGATAATGATAGTTAAATATCAAAACACGTGTCAGGCAACTGAAAATAAAATATGGCACATAAGAAAGGTACAGCCTATCAGAAATAATTGTTGAAGAATAATGTAACTTACGTGTAGGTATAAAAGATAAAAATGATATTATCGCTTTTTGATATGATTATATAACTCTAAAATAAGAGAGCATATTTTCAAACGTATTTTCCAAGAAATACCTATAATTCCATTGCGTACATTTTCGTGACCAGAAAGCATGTAAAAAATGTCCGAGTGCAGCTCATGATTATAGCTTATCACAAGGCGATAAGGCGGCATTCGGCAGCGATAATGAAACCGTTGCAAGGCAAGGTAGCTTGTTCAAGTTCAAGGCTCGCTGTCGAGAGCGTAATACGTTTATCAAGGCCAAAAATGAAAATTTTTCTTTTCTGCTTTAGGCCGCCATATTCTCAGATATGCATTTTCAAATAGTTGGTGTGGTAATTAATTATATTTTCACAAGAAAGCTTCGATATTTTTTTATTAAATTTTCGACATGAAGTGAATCAGCGCGTAAAACTCGAACTCGGACGGCGTTATCGCGTGTGCGAAACTAATAATGCGGTATTGCGTGTTTAATGACTATTTTTTTTAGTTACCCAATTTCGTTGTAATCCGAACCCGTGCTGGCTTCGGGATTCCTAAAACCCAGCGGCGCGCAAATTTCCATCGCTCTATCAGATTTCAAGTTGCAATTTCCTTGGACATACATATCATGTAATCCAAATGAGTATAAAGTCCGCGGATGGACTCTAATCGATTGAACACTGTAACACATTCAGGGTTGATTGCTGCCGAGCAATTTACACCGGGGCAAATTCAAATGAGGATTAATGCGTCGTTGCAGCGAGGGTAATTTATCGGGTTTACCAGCCACCTCTATGATTTCAGCTGCATGTATAATTGATACGGATGGAAAAGCAATTGGAACAGTCAAAACCGTTTAAAGCCTTTCCACTTTAATGAAACCTGATGATATTTCAAAAAAAAAAAACAGATTAGTAATTTATTGGACAGATTGCGGCGAAATAGAATTAGGAATTTTATGGGAAAAACAAATAATCATTTGCATAAACATATAGATATGCAGCTACATTTAGGGTTTATTTTAATAATTATTATTAATGGAAGTTGAAATGAAGTATACTTATTTATATAGTCTGTTCGCTGGATCTTTCGTCGTACGTCACAAACTATCGCTTCAAAAAACGATGAAAGTTTTACAGTGCGTTCTTTTTCTAACGCATTTTCTCGAAGCGATAATTTGTGACGTACGACGAAAGATCCAACGAACAGACTATATAAAGTTTAATAAAAAAATATAATAATAATACTTTTATCTCCAATAACCTATTAGAGAAAGCAAGTTTGAAATCCTAATCTTTTTTATTTAGGGCTTAATTAATAAATTTTGATTAACACCTCTGATGCCCGTTCCAAAAATCGTTAAGGCGACCCATGACGTAAGATTACGATTGCGAATACATTTTATAAATTGCCGTCCGAGTAGAAGGTCAATGTTTCGCGAATAAAGCCTGGACTTTTGCTTGCCGTGCGTGACATACGTATGTGTATTGGTAGCCCTGATCCTTGTCAAGCTCACGAACACTCGGAGCGCCTCTAATTGTTCGAAAACGCCGGCATAGTCAATTAACTCGTAAACGTAACTGTTTGCAGTGTAATTTTCGGGAGAGGAGGTTGCCGAACTGGGTCACCGTGCTCATTCGTTCATTCATCATCGTCGATTTAATAACGTACAGTTAATCCGTCTGGCAGATGTAACAGGATTCTATACGTCTACCATGTGCTATATAGTTGGCATTTTTTTACAATCGCTATGCGCAATCATCAAGTCTTGTAAGTTATGTAATGTAATGTGGGTAATTTACGCCCATAGAGGAGATTTACGACCACACAGTCGACCGATTCGTAAATTTGATTGTAACGAATTTAATTGTAACGAAATCCAGTTCTTATTATTGAACCACATTTTGGATTTTCGATGAATATTTCAACAATAGAATATGCACCGGCATTAAAACTTAGGAAGACCGTAATTTATTGAAGGCTGGTATTATTGCAGATATCTATTATTGTTGGATGGTGATGAAAAAAGATCATGCATCAGTTGAAGTGAATCTGTCTAAATAATCAACAAGAAGGTTTTGTTTTTCTATTAGTATGATTGGAAAGGAATATTCTACTATAATCTGCTATCATCGGGCCAAATACTTAATTTGGACCTCAACTGTCAATCATAAATCAAATTGATTGGCCCGAAGCGGCCAGAAGTGGTCAATAGGAAGGATTTTATGATTCCTTAAATCTTCTTCTGTCAACCCCAGATGCATTACAATTATCGCATTGGAGTTTATACAGTAAGCAGGTTTTGATTGCTATCGTGATGATAGTGCTGCGATATGTTACCTTTATCCTTAAAATAGCAGTTGTATTAGATAGTATGTATTATTACAGTTTAAAAAAAAAAAAAAAAAATCTATGCTCAGCTTCATAATTGATCTAACCTTCTTCTATCCAGTACTTGTTTTGTCATAGTTTTTATTATAATAAGATTTACTCAAAAATAATTTTAAAATATACTATCTATATAAATGATTATCACACAGTGGATACAAGTTAAAAAATGGTGATGTGGCCATCATAATACTTTTCCTATATTTTTCTTGAAAACTATGAGGTTTACATAAAAAAGCTATTCTTAATTTTTTATTCTTTACAATTACTTGTTATATAAATTTCATTTAACTCCTATAGTTTATTAGCAATGGGCAAAAAATGTCAAAATTACTAATTTTTAATTTTTTTCTCGCAAGTTAAGAACTTAATAAAGACTATGTTTTAATAAATCTTGTTCAGTTCCTCATTCTCTTTAACCTTTGTTTGCAAAGTTATTGTAAAGTTTTTTTATATACATGTATTCTATATAGGGAAAGTAAAAAAGGTTTGGAATTCATCAACAATTAGTGATTAAAGTTGTCATGTGTGTTTAGGGTGGGTGGGCGGCCTTTAACGCACTCTCCAATCACTAAAACATAAACGAGGCTTCGAATTAAAACTTGTAAAACGTAAATAAACATGACACTATTGCAAATTTTAGAGGATTTATTCAAACAAATTTTTCAAATAATTTTTGATGACGTTTTACTGATTGGAGGGTGGGATAGGAGCCCACCCTACATATACATTTTAAATTTAATTACTGATCGCCTCGCGGTTTGCAATAACTTTAATTACAAAATTTGAATAAAAGAAAATTGACAAAGTAGAATTTTTGAGTGTCTAAATTAATAAAAATTATATACATAATAAGTTAAAAGAATTTCAATTAAGCTTATATAAGATTAGCTATAGAAGGTTATTTATATTTAAACTTAAATTTTGCTTATGCTTTATTTTTAGTATACCTATACAATGTTTTATTGTTTTGTAAGCCGCAAAATCATCAACGATTAGTATTTATAGTTATCATGTATTTGTAGGGTGGGTGGGTGGCCACTATCCCACCCTCCAATCACTAAAACATAAGCGAGGGTTTTAATTATATATTGTAAAATATAAACACGAAATAATTGCAATTTTTAGAAATATATTCATACAAATTTTTCAAATAATTTTTGGTGATGTTTTACTGATTGGATGATGGGATAGAGGGCACCCACCCACCCCACATATACATATAAATTTCAATTACTGATAGTCTCGCGGTTTGGAATAAAATTGATTACAAACCTTTTTGAATAAAAACGAAATTCAAAAGGTAAAGTTTTGAGTGAGTAAATTAATAAAAACTTTATGCTTGGTGGGTGGGCAGACTTCAAATTTAAATTAAATAAGATTAGCTATAGAGAGTCATTTATATTTAAATCAAAATTTTGATTTTGTTTTATTTTGCATTACATAAAGTACGATTATTTTTAGCAACAAAATTATCAACGCTTAGCAATTAGAGTTGTCATGTATATGTAGGGTGCGTAGATGGCTTCTATCCCACCCTCCAATCAGTAAAACATAAGCGAGGGTTTTAATTAAAAGTAGTAAAATATAACACGAAATAATTGCAATTTTTAGAGATTTATTCATACAAATTTTTCAAATAATCTTTGGTGATGTTTTACTGATTGGAGGGTGGGATAGAGGAAGCCCACCCACCCTACATATACATGATAACTTTAATTGCTAAGCGTTGATGATGTTGTTTCTAAAAATATTCGAACCCTGTATGTAATGCAAAATAAAACAAAATCAAACTTTAAGTTTAAATATAAATGGCTTTCTATAGTTAATTTTATCCAATTTAGATTTAACTAAATTTTAACTAAACCCTACATATACATATTAACTTTAATTATTGATCGCCGCACGGTTTGTAATAAAATTGATTTTTGAATAACAAAGAAATTCAAAAGATCAGATTTTTGAGTGTCTAAATTATTAAAAATTATACACATGATAAGTGAAAAGGATATAAAACTTGAATAAGATTAGCTATAGAAGGTCATTTGTATTTAAACTTAAATTTGGATTATGCTTTTTTTAAGGGGGTATTACTCTTCTAAAGCGCGTTTTGAGAGTAATTTTTAGGAATTATTTCTGTGAAAACTATCAAACCCACAGTATCGGGATTTTTCACTCATATTAAGACATGTTTAAACTAACAATATACATTTTATTGAATTACTTAATCGAAATGTATACAAGTTATGCGCTGTTACGTATGTCGTGGCGCGAGACGCTCGTCCAATCGGGCGCACGGATTGTGGCGATGCTAATCGTCTAAAATAAAAAAACAAATTATTTTTTCAATCTATATGAGTGTAGTTATCGTCCGAACTAGAACTAAACAAGTACACATATTTTTATAGAAACGGCAGCTGTTTAAAAATCAAAGTTCAATTTTTCCGAAAAATTTTCAACTAAAACATCAGATTGAAAGTGAAATATACAAGCTATCAAAATAATCCTAGATCCAACCATAAGTGAAGGTTCCTTCAATGTGTGCCAAACGGCAAGTCAATTGGTTCAATAGTTTTTGAGAAAAACGTGCGCCCGTCTTGCAAAATGTTGTTCCGAGAAAAACGCGTTCAAAGTTTGCAATACATTTAGCACTGATACGGTTGAACTTACGGTGGATAACAACTGCTTTGAGTAACTAACCCTTAATCAGCTGTACCGTGGTGATAGAGACAAGGGGGGACCATCGAGACAAGGGGGGACCATAAAACAGAAAAACAATCGAGGTATAACAGTCGATGGTATAAGTGCCGCGCCTCAACGCGCCGCAGCCTAAGCTTGTGTAACTATGGGATTTCTACGAATTTCAAATTCATATTTTCGAAAAACACCCTCAGAACCCCGGACTATAATAAAATGCAAAAAAAAAAAAATTTGAATTGTGGAATTTTCTAAAGAGTAATTCCCCCTTAATATATCCAATGTTTTACTGTTTTGTAAGCTGCAAAATCATCAAAGATTAGTATTTAAAGTTATCATGTATATGTAGGGTGGGTGGGTGGCCTCTAACCCACCCTCTAATCAGTAAAATGTAAACCAGGGTTTTAATTAAAAGTAGTAAAATATAAATAAACACGAAATAATTGTAATTTTTAGAGATTTATTACAAATTTATCAAATAATTTTTTCATAATGATGGTTGCGACCGTTACTATGTGGTAATTCATAATGAAAATTTTATTCATTGTTCAAATAATTTTTATTAAATTGGGGGGTAAATTTCAATTACTGATAGTCTCGCGGTTTGGAATAAAATTGATTACAAAACTTTTTGAATAAAAAAAATCAAAAGTTAAAATTTTTGAGTGAGTGAATAATAAAATTTTTATGCTTGGTAGATGTGCAGACTTTAAATCTAAATTAGATAGAAAACTATTTATATTTAAACCTAAATTTCGATTATGTTTTATTTTTTATTACATACAAGGTTTTATTGTTTTGTAAGCAGCAAAATCATCAAAAATTAGTATTTAAATTATCATGTATATGTAGGGTGGGTGGGTGGCCTCTATCCCATTCTCCAATCAATAAATCATAAGCGAGGGTTTTAATTAAAAGTTGAAAAATGTAAAGAAACATAAAAAATGGTGATGTGACCATCATAGTACTTTTCTAAAATTTTCTCGAAAACTATGAGATTTACGTAAAATGGCTATTCTTAACAATTTGCTCAATTATTATTTGTTAAATAAATTTCATGTAACTCCTAAAGTTTATTCTATTAGCATTTGGTACGAATACCAAGTAACTGAAATATTCGTTAAATTATGTTTTATCAAGAAATCTTTAATTTCCTTCACCTTCTACAACCTCACTCTTTCCTACACATTTATAATTACAATAATCGACAATTAATTGCTGATTACACGAATAGCTAGCTATGTAATTTAGTGTATTTTTTTTCATTCTTTGGATTTTTACGCAGTGTAATGTCAAGGCTTTTTGTTAAATTTCCGATGTTCGTGCATTGGCACCATGTCGTAAATATTTTACGACCGCTGACTACAATGGCGAGACGAGCATACGCGTTGTACCAACTGCACACGAACTAAATTACGTCAATTATTGGGCCAGATATAACATGGTTCGCTGCTAAATTGCCTACTTATTTATTCAACAAAAAACAAAATTTATTTTCCTATAGTTAAATGTAATTTGTTTAATTACAACAATTATAATTGTTATGATGAAGTGGAACGATTTTTTCCCACGAAAATTTTATTACTATTTATTTATTTTATGAAAAATCAAAGCTTTCATATAAGATATATTACAAAAGTATTAAAAAATATTTTTTGATTTATTTTCTCATATAACTCGTGGTGAAACATTTTGTAATATAGAAATAAGACAATTTAAATAAATTAAATAACACAATTTACGTAAATTGTGCTATTTCTATAGTACAAACTATTTATTAAGTTCCTATTTTGTATTGCTTCAATTGCATGTATACAGTAGCTATTAACTTATAAATTGTTTTCTATAATAATTTAAAAAAAAAATAGCTAGGAACATGTTGTTTATACAAAAAACTTAAAGAGATCGTATTTTAATGTTTCTTGGTGTTATTAATTTAGCATTATATGGAACAAAAAGTTCAGTTGTACACAGTTTAGCATTGAAAATGGTCACATCGTGACCGAAATGTACATTTGCGATCAATAAATTTTGTGAAGAAAGGAGACTCAATCTTTCATTTATAGTACAGTACAACTTCACGTAACTCAACAATCATTAAAGTACACACGTGTTATCATTTTTCCCATCATTAATTATTTAGTTAGAATACCTTCCAAAGTATGTTAATATCCTATTTTATATGTGGAAATCCTGATCTATATGAAACACCTCTGAAATTTATATATGCACTAAAAATTAATTTCAATACAGACGTAAGGTAATAATTTTTAATGGCAGTTAAAACAAAACCTTGTGTGAGTGTACATTTTCGAGCAGTTTCAAATTGTTAAAATGAAGGATAGCCAAGAAACTAGTTTAAACGCCGGTTCACACATTCGAATGTGCAAATTAGTCGTGCGAACTGGATTGTGAAACTAGACGCCGGATTTTTCATTTTCATTGAGTAACAGTTGCGAGGACGAATATACCGAGGCTCATGGGATTAGAGCAACCTTCGTGAAACCTGCTAATTTTCATACATAAATAACACAATTGCATTTTAAAACACATCAATTTGCAAACACAGAAATTTATGTTAACGCATTGGATTGTCCTAATTTCAGATATTTAAAATCTAAATTATGAGTAATATTACATTTAGCAAACTAAAAGTTTATAAACAATGGAATGGTTAATGTAAAGTTTAATTATTATAATATTTGAATATTAATTAATAATAATCAACAAACAATAATTGAATGTATAATATATAATATATATGTCAATTCAGTGTGAATGTGTAACCATTAACGATTTGATCGTTAAAACAAGGTTATCTATCCTAAGGGAAACTTTGAAAGGAACCAGCTACTAGATAGTATAATTGTTCTTTCATACCCAGTTTTGAAAATCGATTCCAATGTTAGAATGTTAGAAGGACGGACCTCCATCAGGGTTTCCCCTAACTTCGTACTAACTAGGCATATAAAGACTTTTATAAATATTGTGTAGTTCAATACTTTGTGTTATTCTAGGTACTTACAAAATATGCCAAGCTGATTTACAAGAAAACATTTCATATCAGAATTCAGAGTGTACATGAAAAGGATAGAGATCGCTTACAAAATCTACACTAATTTAGATCCCTATTTATAGTCTCGAGAAGCAATCGACAAAAAATTATATGTTGTTTGTATTATCTAAAACTGCAGCTTCCTCTATTAAGACAGATTTCTCCCGGAAGACCAAACTTGGCCAATCAATAAAATGTTGAAATATTTTGGGTCTCTTATTAAGGATTATGTAATAGCTGCAAGGCATAGCCGTTACAAAAGTATACTCGAAATCTATATACTTACTTATGTTTATATTATTCATATTATTAAAAAATTATAATTAATTTTCAAGTCAGGTTAGTGGATTAAAAAAAAATTAAATGCTACTTTAAAACAATTATTTTTTTTTCAATAACATTCTGCAATTATGAATAACCATCTATTAAAATGCTTATATATTTAGATTATATCCTTGCCATTTTTGTTCGTGTTGTAATATGGCGAATCAATAATTCCGAACCGTTATTGTGTTAGACAGGATGTTAAACATGGTTTCCCATTTAATAATTTCATAAGTATATTTTTAAAAGCAACTTTCTAATTTAACATTTCATACGAAATTCAGTATCTCCTAGCACTATTGCATCGTTGTCTTACAATCATTATGTCAGAACTAACAGTTAAAACAACTACTCCAGGTATTGGATTACATAACTGATAGCAGATGACTTAAATCACATTAAGTACAAAGCAACGTTGTTCGTGCTGTTGTCGTTGTTTAAACGCATCACAGAAGTTATTGCGTAATAGCCATTTACAGACACGTGTTTAGCTGTATCACAGCTCATCGCTGAAGCTGCGCCATACTTACGTGGGTCCTTCCAAGTGAAAGGCCTTTAATAAATATCCCAAATAATCGCCGTGATTATCTTTTGCACGCACGATCAAACATTCTATCGATCACTGTGCAGCTGAGCGTATATCATCTCATAATTAATTCCAAACAATTAAATTTCTTAAATAAAGCAATCGATAAAATACCTCCTCGGCGAACAACAATGGCATTAATCAATTTTAGATTAATTCCTCAATTGTCTCCGGACCGTACCTCTCTCGATTATTCTCGGACGTTTATTGTGACATAATTGGTCCAATAAATTCCTGCAGGACGGAAAGGAACGTTTTCTGCGGAATTAACTCGATATCCACGGCATTATTAATTCGAATCCGGAGTGAATAATGTGGAGTTGACTGAATGGCCGACGTGTAAACAGGGATTACAAAGGGGCGACGACGGCTAAATAAGTAATCGATTTTCTGGCGCCTCGACGCTCCGGATGTACCTACTTTATTTAGGCGAGCAGCGTCCAAGATTCATGAGGCTGGTCAATAATTAAATTGCGATGAAATAGACGACAAGAAAATACTTCGTCAGCATGTATTTATAGTACAAATATAGTTTTTAATCTAAAAAGGCAAACATTAATCATTTAATTTAACATATGTGATATCAAAATAGAGAGTAAATGTTTCAATCAATTTATACATGGTTATTTATATGTAATATGAATCTTTGTAATGGCTATGTGAAAATAATATATTTTCTTTACTTCTTTATTTTTTCAATAATTGTTTTAAAATAAATTCAAAGTATTTGTAAATTTTCTATTAGAATCATTCGTAATTTTGAATATAATAGAATCAAAGAATGTGTTTATTAAGACTAACTAAAATAAATTAACTAAAAGTAAATCTCGATTCCCAGTCTCTAACTGTGCTACGCTGATGAGATCCAAAATAGATCGAAACCGGTCCGTAGCTGTTTTTGACAGGGAACAATTATTATAATTTTTTTTACTTTTCTCGATTTATATAATAAAATTATTTAATAATAACTTATTTTCCTATTGACTAAAAAAAATTGTTGCCTTGACCTAAATGGTATTATAAACATAATATTCCATATTACTTTTAGTATACACACATATTCTCAAACTAAAAATAAACATAATTATTATGTTTCCCCGATATTGTCCCTAACTTACTTCTTGTTGTTTCTACTTTTCAATTACTTATAAAATTAACAATCCGCTATATTTTTCCTATTAAAATATGATAAGAAGCAAATACCACAAACGTTAAATTATATGATTAACCTTCACCAATCAATGTTGAATCATTTTAATTTATTAACAATTGTTAGGGCTTTCACAATAATCTGTTTTATAACCAACTTTTGATAATCGTATAGACAAACAAAATATTTGCAATTTATCTTTATCCGATTTGCATGATCTCGCTATTTATGCATACAAATATTTATTTAAGCCATTCCATGCATTTGCATTGAGCGCGAATATTTCGCATTTCAATATTCAAATAGTTACTTCGTGCATAGCAACTTTTATCAGACTTTTACACTGTGCATTTTTAGAATAAAAATTCTGTAGATATTTTAAAATGAAGCATTTGCTATTTTAAGTGGTATGTATATTTTACATCAATTAAAATAATAACATATGTTACAATGTTCTGACAAGTTTGACGAAACTATAATAGAGGAAACTTATTAATTGAGAGACAAATTATTCCATCGATCAGTATTAATAATTCGTAAGTTCATGTATGATAGAAACAATCCATTTTGGAGTTAATCCACCTTTCGGGGGAAGTCGAATCGTTCAGAAAATTTCGCTGCGTAGACGCCGAGTCGAAACAATACGCCAGAATTTCCGCTTAGATACACAATTTAATAATACGTATTGCCTATGCCACACAACATACTGGATTTAAGATATTTCAAGCACTTAAGGTATGCTAACATTGATTCCACCAGAAATCCTCCCCCATTCGGCAAATCCCTGAGACACCGTCCTCAATTTGCAGAAGCGCAAATGCTAAGCTTCCTCCTACGATAGCAATAAATTAAACATGGTATATAAGGAATATTCGCGTTCAATGTAATTTAGAGTCGTATTAGTAAATTAGTTTGAAAGGAAATAGAAGCCTTCAATTAATACTCATTAAATTTAATGATAATTTAATGGAACGATTTGTTGATTTAATTAGGTAATTTAGATAATTCAGATTAAATAAATTCAAATTAATAAATCTCATTATTTTTACAGTACAATATTGATGATCTTGAAGGTTTATACAATTTATCGTAATTATTATTCTTCGACGCCTTAGATTTTAAATTTTTTTCGCTGTCAACAAATAAAAAGAATAATAATGGGCGAATTTTATCACATAAGTAAGTTTTTAGTGAGGACGTTGTTGCTTCTTTGGTTTGCAATGATAGTGAGGTGTTTAATTAAAACATCAGATTACCATTGTTCGTCGTCGTTCTTGTCGGTCACTCGAAAATATAGCCACATTATAGAATCTGTGGCCGAGAATCCAGGAACTTTCATTCGGCGCCTTGGTCAAGAATTTTGGTAAAAGATCTGCATTTGAACGCGTACAAGGTTCAATTGTTGCAAAAAATCAAGCCAAGGGACCATGAGCAGCGCCGTGGATTTGCTGAGTTTTGGAACATCATCAAATTAATTACTGAAGACCAAGTTTCCACGCCGAGTCATTTCTCAATTTGGCGATCAACATTGGCCACAAGGATCGTGCGATCTAACGCCGATGGACTTTTTTCTTTGAGGCTATGTGAATGAAAAGGTGTATGCGAATAAGCCTGAAACAGTTGAACATCTTAAAGATGAAATACCGCGCATTATTTGTGAAATACAGCCATATTTATGAAAACGTTATTCAAAATTTCAACCAAAGAATAAGAGGTTTCGCGGTGGCCATTTGCATGATGTTGTATTTCACGTTTGATCGGAAATAATGCATATTTAATAAAGCCGTTGTTATAGAAAAATAATGTATATTTAGGTCTAGATTAGCTAAAAGAATACATTTGATAATAAAATGATATTGACTTTACCTTTAACGTTATTACGAATTTCTAAAAATACATTCAATAAATATAGTTACCCAAAAGCAGGTCTAAGCAGTTTCGTCCATCATTATTTATATTGATTAGGTCATGTTTGCCCAAAGTATTAACATCGATTACCATTTCTGTGCCTGGCAACAATGAAGATTACACGAAGACATTTTTTTGATAATATTTGTGTGTGTAATTAAACAGCCCAATCTGGTTGAGTAGATGATAAACCCAGTCTCAATGACCCCAAAACAAAGCCGATGCGCGCATACCCCCGTTTATTTGAATTAGCCGGTAATAAACGCTAATTGGATTACCAAACAAAATTGTGCTAATTACACGTCCGAAATCGGGTTAATTAAAAGAATTCCGCTCGCGATTAAGACGTTTTGTTTGCAGAATCGCATCGAATGGACGGCTCGCAAATATGGCAGTGTCATCAAATTACGCGCACGACTTTACGTACTTAATGTGGTATGAATTGTAATCGTGTAATTGTTTTACATATACGTAGTTTTTGAAATGGTTGGGAAGTTATTACTTTATACAATCGTGGTCTATTATATAATGTCACGGCGTCCGTGAAACAAAAACATACATACTCCTACCTTATATAATATACAATTATTAGTACTATAATTTCGTTCGAATCTAACATATTAAAACTATGAATGAGACGTTAAGTAAGTAGTTTATGAATCAATAATAACTTTAAAAACGATTTATAAAGGTGTGCGTGAGGAGTGGTTGAAGATAACCAGGAAGGTAACAGAATGGATGAGGGAGGATGGGGCTGGTTTAAAGTTTTTGGCCAGACTGGGGTGGAAGAGAAGATCATATTAGACTGTTTTTGTATAAAAGTTTGTAAACAGAAGGTTGTTTTTGTATGTTAAATTTATTATGCCAATAAAGGTTCTTTTTTAATAGAAATTTTTGATTTAAGTAAACTGTATCTATTTTATTACGAGACAGTAAAAGATAATGTCATTTGTCCGTGACGTTAAAACTCTAGAACACGTAACGTTTATATACTAATAGAATACATTAAATAATTGTTATCATTAATATTATTCAGTCCATAGTCTATATACTAAAAATATGTTAATGGGGAACGCTCGGACGCAACACAATTTTCATTGTTTCGGCTCTTTAATGTATTGCAAATATAATCGTTAATTAGATAATTATACTACCAAATTAGAGGGCTGTTAAACGCAATCAAAATGTTTGTAACATATGAATCGTCACTTATAGCAGTGCTATAGAAAATAAAATTTCATTTAAAATCTACCTAAAATTATCATTTTGCATCCCCAATTTATAATAATGAATTACAACAAATTTTCGTTCTCTTGAGATTATTTGCCTCAGCCTTCGAGTGTGACCAAAACCTAGAAATTTTTAAAAGAAAGTTTCTCTTTGGCGTCGTATGTAGCACACCCAAAAATATTGGGACCTTTTTTCTCTTATTTTGCAGTAATTAAATACACAATCAGAATGTTTGTAACACTTAGAAAACACGAATCGTCACTTTTAGTAGTGATGTGGAAAATAAAATTTCATTTAAAATCTCCCTATCTATAATTATCATTTGGCATCCCCAATTTATAATATTAACACCTTAAAAATATTGGGAGCTTTTTTTCCCTAATTTTTCGTCTAATTAAATTCAAAATCTGTTTTCGTTTTCTTGAGAATATTTTGAGTGTTTGAGTGTGTTTTGACCAAAATTTCAAAACATGTCTTTCTGATGTGGAATACATATGTAGGGGACCTCAAAAAAATTGAACTTGGCTTTGTTCACATAGCCAATCTCCACTCAATTTTAGCACTATTGATTAAATATAAAGAAGCATTTTCACAAATATAAAAAATTGTATTGTGCCCATCATAGTATTTTCCCTATATTTTCAATGTCTTTTTTTTATATTTTACAACATTTAATAAAAAGGCTCGCTTATGTTGTGTTGATTAGAGGGTGGGATAGAGGCCACCCACCCACCCTACATATACATGGATAACTTTAGTTGCTAATCGTTGATTATTTTGCTGCTAAAAACAATAAAACCCTTTTTGTAATAAAAAATAAAACAAAATCAAAATTTAAGTTTAAATATAAATTACTTTCTATAGCTAATCTTATCCAATTTAGATTTAAAGTCTGCCCACCCATCATAAATCAATTTTTTACTAATTTACTCATTCAAAAATTTTACCTTCTTAAATTCTTTTTTATTCAAAAAGTTTTGTAATTAATTTTATAGGAAACCGCGCGACGAACAGGAATTAAAGTTTATACGTATATGTAAGGTGGGTGGGCGGCCTCTATCCCACCCTCAAATCAGTAAAATATCACCAAAAAATATTTGAAAAGTTTATTTTTAATAAATCTATTAAAATTTGCAATAATATATTTATTTACGTTTTACAACTTTTAATAAAAACCGTAGCTTATTATTTACTGATTGAAGGGTGGATTAAAGGATACCCACCCACCCTACACATACATGTCTTCATCTACTGTAAGTAAGGCACTCTAAAGCTTAAAGCAATCTAAGAGTATAGATATTTATGGAATAAGTCTAGATGTAATAAAATCGGTTTTGAATAAGATTTTTTTGCCGCTAACTAAATGTGCATACGTTCAAATATATTTCTGGAGCTAAAAGCTGCCTTGGTAATTCCAATTAACAAAAAAGCGGATCGGGATAATACGAATAATTACCATATCTTTGGTTCCATTTTTTTCGAAAGTGCTACAAAAATTCTACAAAAGCATTTAACAGAGTATTTTAAAACAAATAGCATATTTTGCAGTGAGCAGCATGGCTACAAATGCGGTTTTGGATCTGGTTGAGGAGATAGTTGACGATTTTGAGAAGGGAAACGTATTAACCGCCACGTTCCCGGACCAATCGAAGGCTTTTGTTTCTGATCAAGTGTTGCTAAGAAAATTATATTACTACAGTCTACACCCTAGTAGTTGCCGTCTTATTATATCTTATTTGTCAAAAAGGACACATTGTACTACTAGTGCTGGTACAATAACAAAGCCTCATGAAATTAGTCATGGTGTACCACAGGGGTCTATTCTTGGACCTGTGCTCCTTTTAATTTACATTAATTATCTGCCAAGCTACATTCCAGGATCCAAGTCTTATTTGCAGATGATACTACCATCTTAAATTGTGCAAAGTCCCAAGTAGATGTAACAAACATGCATGAGGAGGCATTGTCATTGGCTTCCGAATGGTTCACTGGAAACTTATTGAAATTAAATAAAACAAAATTGGCAAACTTGACATTTTCCCTCTATAAAGCGGTCATCTGCGCCGTTTCTAGGACTGCATATAGATTCTAACTTGAGCTGGGCTGCTCATGGTGATGCACTCGCTGCAAAGTTGAATGTAAATACATACGTTCTCCGTAGTATAGCGTGTGAAGTACCCAGGAGTGAGTGCTCTGCGAATTGCCTACTTTTCCCTCATTCAGAGTCATATCTTGTATGACCTAATAGTCTGGAGACACTCTGCTGTTAGATATAGAATCTTTGGGCTCCAGCGACGTGTTGTTCGGATAATAGCTGATCTCAAATATGGCGATTGTTTTCGTGAAAGTTTTTGAATTTTTTTTACTGAAAATATCAGTTTTGAGGTCCCCTGAGACCATTCCACTAATTTATGAAAAAAAAAAATAGTCTCTGTGTCTATCCAACATGCTAACAAAAAGATTATTAGAATCTTAGAAAATAACATTTCACATAAATTTTGATCGCATTTGGAAAGACTTGAATTTACAAAATATGTGTTCTTCCATTCTCGCCTTGTATTCTTCTGGTAACAGTTGCTCCATGAAGACTATTCATCAAATATTTTGGCAAATATGGCCATTTTTGCCCTAAAAAGGGATATTTATTTGAAACTAAGTGTCAAATAAATATCAAAAACCAATGAACTTTTTGAAGTCAAACTTTAAACTTTTAGTTTTATCGTTAAAAACTGGAACTGAAAAGCTTTTGGTGAACCGAAAGTGGATGTTTACTCGATGCGTTTCTCTGTTTTTTTTTCAGTTGGATTTCTGTAATCAAATTATTAAATATAAGGAGAATAACCATTAATCACAATAAATTTTGTCTTTTCATTCCATTTCACCGAATGAACGGTCTCTATTTATTATCAAAAAACTTGATATCCACGAAACCATCCATAATCATAAACTTTCTTTTAAACCTCACTCTAAATCATTAAGCTAAAAGATAAAAAAAACAGAGTTAAATATTTCAGACACTTAACATATGAAAAATAAGGTGTCTATATAAATACAGTAGTAAAAATTTATAAAATGAAATTTCGACCTATGACTATACTGGAATCCGTTTTATAAACCCTCGTCCTCCTATTCTAAGAAACTTACAGGTTAGTGAATGATCAGACCTTCGTATTTTAACCAAACTAAGGCATCTTACATAATCCCTCAAATACACAATCTACAAAAAAAAAGATGTAATCCTGGTCGAAATCGCCTTGTACACCTAACTACAAAGTTTTCCACCAACCCTTAGACTCAAGACATCCTGAGGCACTTCTTTGTCCTTTGTATATTCCTAAACTAAAAGATCCATCACCTGCAATTTTTCAATTCATAACATCTCTTCAGCATTCACCTTCATCTTCATTAGCATTATAAAATGACAGATGACGAGGGACACGAATAACAAAGCCAGGCAGAAAGACTGTAGGTCCATAGCCAAAAAATAAGACTAAAATATGTGTTATAATAAAGTTTTCCAATAAGAGGTTTCAATTTGAATAGCCGAATGGCCGAATTTACGACCCATGAGTCCTACCTTTGACAAATACCACAAAGAACATCAGGTTAGTCTTGTTCCAGCTATCTTATTCCTATCTGGACAACCTTCACTTTTGCAGATGTCATCTTTTGATATTTGACAAGTAAAATCTACGCCATTAGTAAAAATGCAACGATAGACACAATTTTAACAATTTCAATGCGTTGTAAATTGTTAAAATTCACTACATTTTGCAGTCACAGTTCGCCAAATTAAAGCACTTTTGGGTCATCGTGAAGCACCTTCTAGTAAAACTGGTTAAAAAATTTGAGCTGTTGGTACAACTTAGTGATGTGAAGAATCGAAACCGTGTGCGTACTCAAGAACAATTGAGAATATTGCTGCTGTAGCCAATAGTGATAACTAAAACCCAGGTTTGTCGATTCCTCGTCGATCTTTAGAATTAGACATTCCAAAAACGACATTACACCGTATTTTGCATAAAGACTTAGGTTTGAAGGTTTTTACAGTTCAGTTAACACAAGAACTCAAGCCGGTCGATCACCAGCAACGTCGTGGGGGTCCTTGAAATGCATCAAAATGATCCTGATTTTTATCGAAAAATCATCTTCAGTGATGAGTCCCATTTTCACCTCGGAAGCTACGTGAATAAGCAGAATTGCCGCATTTGGAGCTCGGAAAATCCAAGAATGATTATTGAAAAGCCTCACCATCCTCAACGTGTCACTGTTTGGTGCAGTTTTTAGACTGGCGGTGTGATTGGACCTTACTTATTCGAAAATTAGGCTGGTGCAACTGTTACGGTGAATGTATTGCGCTATCAAGCTATGAGTAATAATTTTTATGGCCGGAATTAGAATATATTCATGTGGACGACGTTTATTTTCATCAAGATGGCGTTACGAGTCACACAAGCAACGAAACAATCACAATTTTGCAAGAAAATTTCTTGGCCGTGCTTTTACGCGATGAGGTAATTAGAATTGGCCCCCGATCTTGTGACTTAACACCTTTAGACTTTTGTCTTTCGGGTCATGTAAAAGATAAGGTCTAGCCCAATGCTCCACTATCGATTCAAGACCTTAAAGATGAAATTCGTGAAGTTATCGAAGACGACAGCCGCAAATGTGCGAATTGGTCATGAAAAATTTCATGAAAAGGATATGGTGCTGCGACCTTTTGGAGTTTTCCACCGTTAATTGCATACCTTTCCATTTACAATGAAATAAATATCCATTGATTTCTCTTAAAATATACTCGTTTTTTTAATATAAAAATGAAACCTCTTATTGGAAAACTCATTACTTATATTGAAATACAACATCACAGTTGCGAGCGTTGAGCTTTTTATGGTTGAACCTTGTACATGTTTCATCACACAGTGGCTATTCTGACTGGTGAAGCCATTTTGTAGTGAAACATGTTGCAGGGTTCAACAACAAGAATTGAAGTTGTCCCAAATGTGTTGTTTTATTTCAATGTATTTTGGAGTTTCATCACGTATCATCAATTCAAAATAAAATATGTCCCTCTATTAAATATTATTTTCTAGCTTGTTTCATAAGTTTCTTCTTAATAAATTTTTTTGTTTTGATAAACATGATGGTGCCGACCTATTTGGTAGTGTTTAGTATTTATATATTAACAAAACAAAGGAAAATTTATTAATGTCACAAGGAAGGTCTATAGCGATAGTATTTCTTCAAGTTTTCTTAGGTATCTTATTTTTTTACGTACTTATTTACTTGTTATTTTTGACTAGCGGAATATCCGTTACGAACTACAAGCACGGTCTCATTTTTCGGACAATTAAAAAATTTCGTCATTAATCACGGTTAATTGGCCGCTGGCCGCAATTGTCGAAAAGTTCACGATCTGAAAACACCTGGGCGATAACGTGTGACGTGGTGAATTTATAATAGTACGAGAAAAATATATTACTATAAATGTCGATTACGACCACTCAGTGGAATGCAGATAAATCGTACATTTTTTTTCCAATATATTATATAATCATTTGTAGTAGTGCATAACTTGATATCGAGAAATTTTAATTGTTAGAATTTCTTAGTTTTTTTATTGTATTGTAAAGTTGTACGAAAATTACAAAGCTATAAAAGTATTTGTCATTTTGGTTTTGTTATGTCAAATGTTTTAAAATTTAACTATTTTGTAGCCATAGACACCAATATTCCTCAGTAAATTGATTCAGTTCTTCTATATAATTCGATTATAAGTCTCTTACTTTAATAATAATAATTTTATTTGCACATAATGTTTACACAAGTCAGAAGAAAGAAAAATATTACTAATGGCAACTACGTTACATAAAATAAGTTGCAAATTTAAATGTGAATTATGATAGAAGATTTCAAGTATAAAAGTAATACATGGGTATAAAATTTAGTTACGTTATTTTTTGAAAAATTTGCAAAATTCTTTTGGATAATTTGACTTACTTAGAAGAGGAAGATTTATAAAATACTCTGTGTTGCTATCACATATAATTTTTATTAGTGGCCGGTTTAAATCTTTAAAAGGTCATTTTCAAACTCGACCTTAACTTTTATGATAAAAAACTTTATAAATAGTTGGGTTTAGTGCAATGCCTAGACAATAATATGTCCCCTAATCTACCCTAATAAACCTGGACTGAAATATATAACTCTGTATAAAAACTGGTTGAATTGAAGGTTCAGTTTAACATCAATAACTCTGTCTAAACCCTGGTTGAATTGAAGGTCCAAGCTAATGTTTCACAAGGTAAAAATCTCTTAAAAACAAATTTTATGGTTGTTGATATTAATAGGTTTTTGGTATACATATGAATTTATAAATAAGACGCTTCGCTTTCCAAGCGTGTATTAAATAAAGAAACGCAATTAAAGCTTGTAATTAAACCTAACGACATGTTATGTTGCGTGGTTGGAGAACATTTAGTTTGTCAATCTATAATCATATTATACACTATAATGAAAAGTTGGCCGCCGTGTGTTCGTTTTAAAATTATGGTGTTAAAATTTTAGATGCGTAATCAAATTATTATTTATAATTTTTAAAAACCTGTTAAATATAGAATTCTAAAAAGACAGATTTTCTGTCAGATTAATATTTGAATAATTTGGAAAATTATCGCATAAAATTAAATATGATATTTTTTCCAATTCGATTTGAATTATAGAAAACATAGTTTATATGATTATTTTGGATAATTATCAAACATTGTATGATTGATGGTGGAAGCCATTACTTTTTGATATATCTTGGAGTAATATGAAGTGCAGTTTCGTTTAAAATTCCTATAATACATTGAATTATAGAATAAGAAAATCGTTATCAGCATATTAAAATTGACAATACAATGGAATGATCTAAAGTGCGAAGTTCTACAATTTTAATTGGAACAGTGCAGTTATATAATAAGTTAAGTATTATTGATAAAAACCGTATTTGTTGAATAGATCTCTTTAAATTATGATTATGTTGTAGTAATTTAAACTTCTAATAAGGCATTGAAACAAGCAAGACGTGTATCTCAACTTTAGAACCGAAGTTTCTCGATAATATTACCAGAGATTGGAGGGTGGCATTGGAAGAAGTGGAATATACGCGAAAATCTCAATATTCCTAGTATACCTTGAACATAAATTAAAAAAGTTTCTATCGGGATATAACGGCCATACATATGGAGATAAACATATTTTTTACTAATAACTAAAAGTTTTATAGAGAACTACTAAAAGAACAACTAAAAATGATTTTCACTGAATTGAAAATTCAAATAATTATTGTAAAAGTTAAATAAATCTAAACAACACAGCACAATTCGATATCAACTTGATAATGATGTTAAAACGTCCAAACTCAAGTCGTGCTGTTTTTTTTTTTTTTTTTTTTTTTTGTATATTAAAGTTGTAAATAACTAAGATTTTCAAAATGTGTGTTTATTTTCACTACAATTGTTTCGCAAATTTATTGCTTCTTCAGGTGAATGAAAGTTTACAATAAAATTAGAAAAAACTTAGAACTATATATTGCGAAACAATTGTAGTGAAAATAAACACACATTTTGAAAATCTTAGTTATTTACAACTTTAATATACAAATGAATATGGATTTTCAACATCTCAACGCCTTATCTATCAACCAACTCGTGCTGTTTTGTTAAGATTTATATAACTATGTCTACATGTTATATAATATTTTTACAATAATTATTTGTGGTTAAAACATAGTGATTTTTCAATTCAGTGATGGCAACCATTTTCTTTATTAAAAATAATTCTAATAATTCATTTGGAAACAAATGAATATTTTAGAAGCATATATTTCAAGTAGCTAATACAAAAGAAGTGGAAATTCAGGAAACGAGAACCCGGTTATATAGTTAAAAGACAAAATTAATTTTTGTAATTTCAACTTTATATCTTACGTATAATTAATATGAATGAATCAGTTTTGTGCTTTACTTCCGAAATAGAAAATAATTGTTTCATTACAACAGATAATTTAGACCAAAAATACATGTATTTGCATTATTCACACTATTTGATTCTTTTGTAAATTCACCGTCTGCAAAATTTATGAAACTATCTGTTAAAATTCATAGACTTGTTTAACTAATTAATTACATTTAAAATTTTAATCCGCATTTATTATTATGTTCCCCCCGTCATACATCATATAATTAGGCCTAATTAAAATTTGTTATTCGAATAAAATTGGAGTAATATGGAAACGTATTATATTTAATTACAGGGCACACGTATGTAAAGATAGAGCTGTCGGTTAATTAAGGCGACGGGCGTCATAATTGGGGTCGGTGGGTCGTGCGCGCGTCCACGGCCGTCTCTGGCGCCGCGACGCTCGCTCTATTTTCGCCACTGTTGCCAACCGGCCGACGACGACAATCAAGTTTAGGGACGGCGGGCTCCTTATCTAATCCACCTGCTGCCGTTGCTGTCGCAGACCGAAAAACCGCGATAACGGCGCGCATTAAACCATCCGTTATTTATTCACCCGCCGAACAAACATGCGGGAATTCTGGAAAAGAGCTGATAAGAAAGTTTACGTCGTAGCGGAACTGTGCAAACTGCCCTTTAATAGAGTGCTAAGTCGTTTCAGCTTAACTACTGCTAGTAAATAGCAGGGAAATTCTTGTAGAAAATAACTAATTTTAATTGTATTATTAAATATGAAAACTTGGAATTAAAAAAGAATAAATACATGCGCACAAAGGTAGAAATAAATCAATAAATATAAACCTCTTATAACGTTACGATAATAATAATAATATTTTCAGCTTGAGTAATGTAATTGATGGTGTCTGTTTTTTGTCCTGGAAACACAAAGAAACATAAAGACGACTACCGCCATTATCTTATGTAGCAATCAGAAAAATTACCTTTAGTAGAGTATTATGTTTTATCATATTAACTTTAATTTAAAAATTAACTGAAATTGCCAAAAAATGTGCAGGTAGATCTTCAATTAATTCTCGTCATTCTGCATATTGCAAAAAAAACAAATGAAAAATGCGCAGCGTACGATAGAATCTAAATTAAGAGAAGATGTAAACCTAAAATTTGATATTGTTTGGGGGTTTTCATGAACAAGGATACACAATATTTACCACCGATCAATATGTAGGTTTTGGATTGCAATAATTGGAGTACGGCTCCAATAAATTTATTATCAAGTAAGCCTTGATACTCGAATTTAAGGTGACACAATAGAATACACTTTCCATATTGTAAAATGTTCACATTAATTTGTCTAATCAAATACAATAATATCCAAGATACTCGGATATATATATTTTTATATTTGATTTATTGCTCACTTAACTTTTGAACCATCTCGGATTAAACATAGACACTTTACTTTTGATTTCCAAGTAAAAATCTTGTATCTCGGTTTCAATAGTTGAAAATGTTTTATCATGGGTTAAGTGAGCAATTAATTAAATATATTAAAACCATCAATTCTAAAGATGGTTGATATTAAACAAGTACTGTATAAATTTCCAAATCTTTTCCAAATCCATTCGTAAAATTCATTACTAATGAACGTTTAAATTAAATTACACTTGGTTTGTTTCACAATTTTTCTATATTTACTCAACTAGTTTCGCTCTTTACAGCATTATCAAGAGCGAAAAAGCGAAACTAGTTGAGTAAATATAGAAAAATTGTGAAACAAACCAAGTGTAATTTAATTTAAACCTTCATTAGTAATAGTTCAAAATGTTTCACCAAGTGATCAATGAGAAAGTGATTCAAGAAAAAGTAAAATTCATGTTTCATTCCATCCAGTTTTAAAAAATGATTTTTATAATAACTATCAAAACATAAGAACAAATGCCTTATTTGCATGTTTATTGGATGTTTATTCTTTTAAAATATTCCTGAGTAAAATTACACTCCGTTTATCCAATATAAACAAAATTAAAGAAAACTTAACAAAGGAAAACCTTTAGGTTACATATAATCGATCTTCTAGTCACGCCAAGAGTGTAGTAATAGTTGCTGCAGCAGCGTATAACGGTATTTGCAATATATCTATTTTTAAAGCTGTCTATTATTATTTTTTATCAACACTGTTTGTTGTTAATATATCCTACTAGTTTTAACCTTTTGTCATTTTTAAAGACACATGTACCACGGCCGAAACTAGTCGAAATGTTATTAAAGTTAATAAAAAATGTTTCAATTATTAAAAAATAAATGGCCAATTTGAAATAACTAAACTTGTTATTGGTTATTAATTTATCGAAGGACACTTGATTATATTGAGGAATACGGTTAAATTACATCTAACAGTTAAAAATATTTACAAATAATGAAAATGTGTGGCTGTTTTTTGGTCTACATTTTTTCATAAATTGTGTTTTTATTTGGACTGTTTTTCTCTGAATTTTCTCCTCGGGGTTGTAGTAGGAGCTTAATACGAGGATGGAATATTGGAAAAACTACAACACCAACATCTTTAAACTATGTTATCCTTGGAATTTATTTATAACGCAATTTCGTTTTGAAAACCTTATGTGGCCAGAAATACTCTAATATTTTGGAGTTCTGGTTTATATTTTATATTTTTACATGAAGGGTGTTCTATTTTGGACCGTTCTTCTTTGAATTTTCTCCTCGGGGTTGTAGTAGGAGCTTAATAAGAGAATGGAATGTTTGATATGCGGAAAACTCCGGTTATTGGAAACTACAACATCTTTAATCTACGTTATCCTTGAAAGTTAAGTGCAATTTCGTTTTGAAAACCCTATGTGGCCAGAAATACTCGAATGTTTTGGAAATAAAAAACACATAGATCAAAACTGCTTAAAATTCTTCCAGGAGGTTATAAAAACAGATACACTTTGTGGTTTGTTAGTCATAAATTAGGAAACCTTTTCAGAATTGTACTGAATAGAAATTGAGGGACGGGACATTTTTATAAAAATGCCTCCAGATGGTTATAAAAACGGATGCAGTTTGTGGTTTGTCTGCTATCATAAATTAGGAAACCTTTTCAGAGTGAAAAGAAACAGTCTCTAGCAGGTAAAAGTAAATGTAAAAAAGCACAAGAGAAAATTGCGATATAAAAATAATTCGGTGTTAAATAATTGAAATCTCAGGATTTATTTACTCGTTTACTTTTGTATCAGCTAACTAAATTCAAGAAATTTCCAGATTATGTACCTACCCGAATTAGTAAGACTAGGCGTTACCTAACCTTTGCGTTATCGGTACCTGCTCTTTTCTAGTCTTTTGAACAACGGATAAACCGGAATGTATTGTATCGAGTAATTGAATTCTGGAAATTTTCAGATTATGCACTTAAAATTAGCATCTGGGTTAGGCGTTACCCACCGACAAAATAATCCACTACCTGAGACCACCAAATTTTCTTTCATCCTTTTTCGATTTCATAATTTATATTTAAACTTGACAGCAAAAATGTACACAAACGTCATTAAAATGAAATATTTCTATATACTTATAGTTTTGCCATTATCCTATTACTACAGAAGTTTCGAATATGCAAAATGATCAAATTTTTTTTTGACAAACTATAATTACAGACATAAAGGCTGTTGCTTCAGATTATTTCTAAACAACGAATAGCAACTATAAATGCTTTGAGTTTACGTGAAGTGTTTTAAAAATGAAAATAACACTACAGTTTATTCCCTTCTTTACTTGTTTATTAATCGTTAAATGTGCATTTCGTTCACAAGATAAACATTATCAACATTATCAACGAATAGCAAATTATAAGTACACTTTGGGGCACAAATGATGCCAATTGTTTGCATTTCCAATATTTGCACCGAAACTAATTGGTGTCGTAAAGAGAATTACCAGATGACTCGCCCGCACTAATACCAGGAAAGAGATCTTAAAATGTAAATGAGGGTTTGGCGTTGCGACAGGCAGGTAACAGCAAAACTAAATAAATAATAATTATAGTATTGATGTCTTTTAACTTCCAACTTTTACATTTTGTAAAAAAATGTAATGTGGGATGTGGTAAGAAAAACTCCAGTTGTTGAAATTAAAGCACAAAGGTCATTCCTCGATATTACTTCTAAGAGTTGAGTATTTATAATGCAATTTCTGGTGGTTATAGAAGTTTTAAAGCACTTAGCATTCGTTAAGCTCCTTGCTCAACTATTTCGTTTTAAAAGAAACCTAGAGCACTATAAGCTCTCCGTATAATATCGGAATTGTGGTCAGTAGCAATACAGTTGTGTTAGAAATATTGGTGTTTTAAATTAAGGTCTTTAATCGATATTACGTTATAGACTTTACTGACATTTTGACATTTATAACACAATTTCGGGTCATTTGAGGCGTTTTAAAAATCATAACCAACATTTCATCAAAATCTTTATTAATCGATGTTATCCTAGTTATGAGTTATTTATAACGCAATTTTAGGTGGTTTGAAACGTTTTAAGAAAACAATGTAATCAGAAAAACTACAGTTCTTGGAAATATATTGGAAACAATTGATGTTTAATTACTTGAATTATTCAAATTAAAGCACCAAGGTCATTCATCCATATTAGCTTAAAGAATTGAGTATCATTTATAATGGAATTTCTGGTGGTTAGAGACGTTTTAAAACCCTTGGCACACGTTAGGCTCCTTGCTCAACTATTTCGTTTTAAAAGAAACCTAGAGCACGATAAGCTCTCTGTGTAATATATTTTTGCTATGTTAGTACAATTATATATTTATAAAATGCATGTTAGATAAAGACTAAATACAATATAATTGTGGTCAGCAGCAATTCAGTTGTTAGAAATATTGATGTTTTAAATCAAGGTTCAATCGATATTACGTTATAGGATGTAGTGATATTTATAACACAATTTCGGGTGATTCGAGCCGTTTTAAAAATCCTAGAGCACAAGCTTTCGATGTAATGTCGGTTGTGTGGAAGAACTCCGGTTATTGGAAATTATAACATCAAATTCTTTAACCGATGTTATCCTACAAAGTTAAGTGTTATTTACAATGCAATTTCGGGTGTTTTGAAACGTATATAGAAAGCTATGTGGTCAGAAAAACTCCAGTTGATGGAAATATATTTGAAACAAGCCCAGGTCTTCAATTGATGTTACACTAATTAGTCGTGTGTCATTTATAAGGCAATTTTTGATAATTTAAGGCATTTTAAAAACCATCACAATAAGGTCTCGATATAATGTTGGTTATCTGGTCAAAAAAACTTGCAAAATTAAAACACCAAGGTTTTCTTAATCGATATTACCTTAGACGGTAGAGAAGAGTCTGCTGTAACATAGTTTTTGGCGGTTTGAGTTCTTTTTTTGATAGAGATACTGTTTTATAATAGTAAATATTCGTTGCATTTAGTAGTTGTTATCGGCGAAAAATAAACATTCTAAATAGTGGATGCGATCCTTGTGGAACGACCATGATATAAAGGCTAAACCCTCGAATAGATTGAGTTTAACTAATTTTAAAGAATTAAAGCTAGTCAAATGCCAAAGTGTTTGGGTTACTGGAGAAGAAAGCCATATCCACTCTGTCAAAGGCCTTTGAAAAGTCCGTAAATACTAAAGACTCCATGATGAATTGTCCGTAAGTAAGTAGATTACTTCAAGTAGCAAAACCGTTTCTAAAACTAAATCGAAGATATATCATTAGTAAAACAGCCACAAAGACTTTACGTAAATATTTTTAAATATATTTTTAAAAATAATGATAAAATGAAACTTAGTTCCATACAACAAATGGTACAAGAAGAGAGGCAGAAAGACCTACGATCGATTTGATTAATTGTTTGTAGGTTAGTAGATTACTTCCAGTAGGAAAACCTTTTTCTAAAACTATGCTTTCTATTAGTTAAATCATTAGTTAAACAGTCACAAAAGCTTTACAAACTAATTTTCAAACATATTTTTGAAAACAGTGATAAAATTAAGCTCAGTTACAGACATCCCGAAATCACTATCCACGAATTAATCTCATCTTTTCATACTAATCACGGTTAAAATCAGCGACAACAAATGATAAAAGAAGAGAGACAGAAAGACTTATCATCGATATGACGATTTGTCTATAAGTAAGTAGATTACTTCCAGTAGCAAAACCGTTTCTAAAACTATGCTTTCTATTAGTTAAATCATTAGTAAAACAGTCACAAAAGCTTTACAAACTGATTTTAAACATATTTTTGGAAATAATGATAAAATTAAGCTCAGTTTCAGAAACATCCCGAAACCACTATCCACGAATCTTTTTATTATTTTATTTTATTATTATATTTATATTATCTTTTCATATTAATCATGACTAAAATCAGCGGCAACAAATGATAAATTAAGATAGGCTGAAAGATCTACGACCGATAGCCGTGAAAATGACGAACAATCACAATAATTATTTTTATAACTACGTAATTTATATAATAGCTTCAATAAAGATGTTTTTGAAGCTCATTTAATAGTTCTTTATTGTGTTTTTATTTCCTTTTGAATATGGGTATTATTAAAACGTTTTTACAAAACCAGGGAAATATTACATATATTAAAGTTTGAAAAGTAATCATGATGGATGGCTAAAGTGTAAAGGTCAGGGATTTAATAGAACTGCTAGTAATCCATTAGAACAAGTACATTTGGTGCCTTTAATTTGATCGCCTGATCTAGAAATTTCGTATTGGAAATATCAGTATTGTTGAAATGAGTATGGTCATAAAATATTGTACGGAAAAATTATGCAGTGATTGACTATATACGACGATATGTTTATGTCCTTCTTCATATTCTTTAATAACCTTGATCTATATATTATTTATTAGATGGTAAATAATTAGCTTTTGAATAGCTATAAGTGAACTGAAAATACCAGATGGTATTGTACAAGTACATTTGGTGCCATTAAGTTCGATCACCTAATCTATAACATTCCTATTGGAAATATCAGAAGTAATATAGTAATAAAATATTGTACGGAAAAATTATGCAGTGATTCACGATATACGACGTCGAAATGTTCATATCCTTCTTTCTCATATTATTTAATAACTTAGAATAGCTACAAGTGAACTGAAAATGCCAGTTGGTATTGTCACATGCTTCAATATTTAATGAAATCGTGGAATGATGTGAATGAATCACAAAATAATAAGGGAATAAATTATAACATATTATTGGTAAATCTATTATGATTGAGTTTACACGAAACGATTGAACTTTAACCTGTAGTGAATTGAATGCACCAAACATTTCAGCAATGATTTGGGCAGATAAAAGAGAGACGTCAGTATAAACAATTTATTACTGATCCAAATTACTCAGACAGGTTTTAATCGCACACCTGCTGGATGATCAGGAAATATCTCAGTTAGTTCTTCTACAAGCGTCACTTTAATTTTATAATTTGCTACTGAAGCATTTGGAGAAATACAAATTCCATTAAAAATGTTTGTATCATGTATAGTTATTGGTACAAATAATTCCTTCAGAGATGTTATAGGTGAAATAAGAATTAAATTTTTCCCACCACAAAATTTACTGAATGCTGCTGGTTTCCCACCTCACACACACACCTTTTCTGATATATTTTGGTACAACTTACTGCAAACTCGAAGCACATCAACTCTCTTAGGATGGTGGAAGTTGATGAGTTTAAGTTGATAGCTTACCTGAAAATTAAAAAGTATATATATTAATTGATTGATATAATAATGAATAATTAAATAAATTCAGTGCAATATTAATCAAAGAATAAATCAAATTTAATAAATTAGTTAAATATTTTGAAAAGATTATTAGGGGGAATGCAAATGGCAAAAAATCCACAGTTCTTATTAACAGGGAAACAATAATTTAAAGGTACACTTGTTAATTGTCGCTATTAACACTTCTCCAATTGGCTGTGGTTTGTCAACTCATTAGGAAAATCAGTGCAACGTTCAGACAACAGATGTCACCTTAATTGTTGTCTTTAACATAAATGGAAAACTGGAGGTTTATAACCTCCATAGCAACATTACTTTTTCCCGACCCAACTCTTTGCGATCCATCGCATGAAGTCTCGACTAGAAAAGACCTATAGATCCAGTCCTAGTCACAACAGCGATCACCGAGGAGAGGTTTTAGTCAGTAAGAATCCGACACTACTATAAGGGTGTTCATGCAGAATTTTCTCTCTTATTACCACTCTTCTCAAAAAAAAAAAACGTTTCCCCGTTTTCAATGAAATCCAAATAGATTGAAACCGGTCTGTAGCTGTTGTTAACAGACATAAAATACAATAACTTTAAAAATAATATTCGCAATTTATAAGCTTGTTTAAGATATTATAATAATTTAAATATTTGCTACTATTCTATAGTGTATAATAAAAATATGTATTTTATGTTGGGATCAATTAATAACTATATTTTTTATTTATTTTTAATTCACACAATAATCACTCCATTTATTTGTTTTACTATTTAATCTGTATATTTGATAACGCTTAATGTTTTAAAATAAAAAGAAACAACGTTAATAAAGTAAATAACGTGAATATATACAACCATGTAGAATAATAATTTATAATAGCCATATAGTAAATTTCATTACTAGCAATTTGTTCGGAAATAAAAATGGGTACAGCAGATTACACGTGGGCGGTTAATCATAGATACGTGGGCGAGGCCGAAAGATAAAACAGCGCTAAAACAACGGCCGATAGATTGATGGATGATAATCACCTACGAAAATAGTGTTCACACTAAGCCAATATTTGCTGAATGCATTCGATTTAGCGCAGCACACTTTTCTCTGCGCCGCACAGTCGTATCGATCAGACCGCGCCGGTTCCGAACCAGTGACCGCGAAACGACTAGGCCCAGTTAGCGAGAGTATGATCGAGTAATGAGGAGGCGGATGACGCATTTGCCGGAACGAAAAAGGGTATACACGAGTGAGTGATGACTAAATGCAAGAAATGAGCGTAGAAGGAAATTGTTAACTAGAAAATAAATTGTGATTTTATGTCTATAAATATTAATTAAATACGTATTATTATAATTAAAGAAAAATTATTTAACATTCAAGTTAACAATTGTTGTTAATAATGAGATTATTTCATTGTCTGAGAAAGTTTTTATTTTATCATTATATTTGTTTTCAAAATCAGGTTAATAATAAAGCTGTACAGATGAGACGAAAATGAGCGAAACATGTGTCTGCAGATGATGTTAAAATTATTTAATGTTGTTCTTTTCATTAGAATAAACTCAACAAAACTAGTTTCTTTTTTCATATTTTCTTCCAAACGTTACTTAAAGTTTATTAAGCAGAAATAAATAAATTCAAGCTAGTGGTGCTTTGGTAGTTGTGCTATTTGTGCAAATTACTTTTGTGTAATCCAATATCTGTTATGATATTAGTTAAGGAAGTTGTGGTTTTAATAAATTATTTGTTATGTACAGAAGATAAACGGAATATTTCCTATTTTTAATTACTAGAAATGTATTATGTTTAAATATAATTATATATTTCAAATAATTACGTAAACATCTTGGATAATGATGCGTATTAGTATTGTAGTAAATGATACCATTGTATTTTATTAGTTTCCTATAAAAATCTTTTTCCATCAGAAGTGAAGTGAATATTTTGTAATACAATATTTCCTAGCAATATAATATCCTAGGGCGTTACAAGTTCCTCATTTCGTCAACATAATCCAGCGAGTATTTTATTAAATTCCGGACTTTAAAATCCTATCGGAAAGTAATTGCTTCTGCCATTATCGATATCACCAGCTCGATATTATCGTCAGGCGGCATTCTGCAAGAAACTGAAAATACCAACATCGTGTCCACATTATCAATCTTACGCAACACCCTGCGAATAGCACGTAATTCATAATAACAGATGGCGTGAACAAATTATCATGGATTTGATCGAGGAAGTCGCCTGTAAAATTATCTTGCAAAATTTCCAACCGAAAGCAATTTCTAAATAAAAGTAAAGCACGACCAAGTTTTCAAAATATTAATAGGATACTGATATTAGTATTAATAAAACCGAAAACACATTTCCATTGCGTTCATTACGTATTTCCAGCAATTGGAGTTCTGAAAACTAGAATTCCCTATGCATAATATAATGCAACTATGTATGAAGTATGAAGTACTATAGATTCCAGAGAAATATTTTAAATTTCTGCTTTCAAAATTTCCAGAAATATTCATAGTATGTGCTAGAATGGCCCGGAATTAAATTTTTCGAATTATAGAAAACACGAAGAAAGCATTAAAGCAATTTCCTAGACGCATTTAAAGTGTGTAATGCGCGTTGGTGCCTATTTTAACCTATGGCGTGAAAGTATGGGGAAGAAAAGTCAATAAGTATGTATGTAGAGAGCAGATGTAGTTTTTGAAGCACATGCTGACAATGGAAAAGTCGATGAGATATTAAGAAGAGCTGTGGAAAACGTGGTTGGATATACTCGTAATCAAACTTAATAGAGAGGAAACTTAAAACAAATTATAGGATCATTTTGATGTTAATTTTCTATGAATACGTAATGAAATAATTGTCTTATATACGAACAATTTATTATATCATATTCAACTAAATAAATCATAAAACCACTGAAAGTTTCAACACGAACACTAAATTGAATTACGTTATTCAATAAATGTTTCATATTTCTCGTACGTTTCCTACCATTCACATAAATACAAACGGTATTTGTAAAAATACACCACCCATATATCACGGCGGGAAGTGAATTATTCAAAGGATGCGAGTAACACACCCCTCAAAGAAATACATTTCTCAGACATTCCGCGTTTGTAAATAAAACTACAATTCAGACGACAGCGGATGGCAAAATCGAGGAGGCCGGGCATAGTTTGCTATGAAATATTGTAACGGGCTCGACTCTTTCCGTTTCCGTTTTATTATGGACTCGGCTCGAATTGCGAGCCTTTTAAAGCCGGCGAAATTGCTTTATGGCTCGAAGAAATTCTTGAATTACACCGCAGTAAAGGGTAAAGTAATCACATATATTTACAATGTTTGCAAACGGAGGAATGAACGTTCGAAAAGGTCATATTAAATAAATTGTTAAAGCCGTCTAGGATTTTTTTTAGGAAAACAATCAATATGTAAAGATTAATCCAAATTGATAGAACATATAAAACATTGTCCGCGGCAATAAGCTTTATTGCCAATAAAATTAGCGAAATTGAATTAATGTATCAACAGATATTGGCTTAATCTATGCTATTAAGTTATTTTATTGGTTATTAAGGATTTTTATTAAAACCTAACTAATGAATTAAGGAAAAGAAAATAAACAACACTTTTATGAAATATGAAGAATTTGAGGAAATCATATAATTCTTTATTCTAATACTAAAACTAATTTTCCTTATACAAGAGTTATAAATAATTGCAGAAGGATAGATAATTTAGACACTGACTGAATTTAATCGGACCCATCCCATAAACTTCTATGATACATTCGTCAGGATCTACAGGTTTCCCATTTTGTTAATTCTTGCCGGCTTAGCGATGATTCTTTGTATAGGTGTGCGAAAAATGTGTCGATCCACAGGTGTTGATTGATGGTCTCGCGTTTACGGATCGAAACTCCGCTTTTTCCGTGTTTTTAGTGACTGACTTGTGCGACGTGTATTGATTGAATTTTCTGAGCAAACGAGCTTTTTCGTCCTCCACGGCCGCACGAAATGTGGCTTTCATTCCACTTGAAAAGGAAAGTGAGTGGAAAGAAACGTTATCAAACTAATGAAATCATCACAGCCAAGAAAGGTCGAATAAAACAAACACGTTATATAATATATTATTATCAAGGCTTTTATTTATTGGCCGTATCTTTATACCTAGTTTAGCTTTTTAGATGATTTAAGTCTAATTTTGACTCAATTCAAAATGCTAATAGGGTTTCCTTTAAATAATGTTTAACTTAAATACATTTCATATTTACACATTTTTGTAGTTAAATAGATTTTATAATAGTGTTTTAGAGAGGTTCGTTCAGTAAAGTTTCCGTTCGTTATCTCTTAACGATTTCCATGTTTTCTAAAATATTCAGTTTTCCTCTTTTTTGATATGTGTATAACTTTGAAATTGTTGTTAAACCCATGCCCTTCATCTATCAAGTGGTTAGCATATGTTAAGTTGATTTTCCCGTTTTCATAACTTATTTGTGTTTGTTAATTCTTCTGTTGAAAGATATTCCAATTTTAGACAGTTGCTGCAAGTCAACAAAGATCCTTCGCCACACTGAGTTCTTTTATCTTAAAAATTTTAATAATTCCTAATTGAATTATTTGGTTTGAATGCAGTTTTTTGATTGTAACAATTATAGCAAATACCCCCCCCCCCCCCCATTTTTAGCGAAAAAATTAAGAGTTTGCTTAGATGATACAAATGTTCGTAAACATCAAAACGATTTTCATTTGAAAGTATCCAGGTGACGCGCGTAAAAACTTCACGGATGAATCACCGACGTCCAATTTCGTGATTAGTGCCGCTTGGCACAATTTATAAATTTCCCTATATTTAGTGTCAGTTCGAAGGTTGGTCCATTTTGTGCCAAGGTCCGTCCGTTATCATCAACGTTTTGGCGGCGGCGGTCTAATTTAGAAAATTCGGCGAGGCCAACGACCACCTTTTTGCCTTACAAGAGACAATGACCCAGAGTGAAATTTATTAGTAAGAGGTAAAGACAAAAACAGCCGGCGCGAAATCACGTACGCACAAAGCCAGGAAGTGTTATTGAAATTTAATGAACAATTAGGTTTAGCGAAAGAAAAAAACTGATCGAACGAACGGTATTTTATCGAAATTATAGCAATATAGACCCAACATCTGATGATAACATAAAAGATGTTTATCTAGTTTGTTACAATATTGAAATAACATTTTAACTCTTCTAAGATCACACATCAATATATTTTTTGACCTTAGGTTAGTGTCTATAATAGGAAATTTAGATGTTGGGGCAATGATAAACATTATTGATTGATTTGGGTATTTAAATAATATCTTTCCAAAAATTATTAAAACGAATCGTAATCACTTCTCATCATAAATTTATAAACTGTAGATTTAATTTACTTAAGCTACCTACTTACAGCTAAATATTTTGATATTGGTAGAAATTCTCCCAATATGAAAATTTGGTTCCATCAAGAATGTAGCAGAACAAGTAGTGAATATTTTTAAACTGAAAACCTTCAAACTATAGATTTCAATGATCAATACTTAATAAGAAATAGTTTTTCAATATTTTAGTTATCTTCTAATAACACAAATGAATTCTTTCTTATAACTAGGTTATAGGCTAGGCTGTAGGTTAAATAAGGTACTAGTGAGGTGTGTTAGGCTCTCGTGAACTGCGACCTAACAGATATATTGTTCTACCCTTAACCAATCACTTCCCAAGCAGCCTCACGTCCTCCGTATCTAGTAACTTTCTTGGGGGTGATACTGCTCACTTCTTCGTGGGATAATCGTTCAATACCGAAGTGTGAAATACACTTGCATAGTATGTGCTCGGTCGTTTCATCTTCCGAATCACAGAGTCTGCAGTTTTCACTTTCCTCTTTTCCCATTTTCCACAATCAGTACTAACTCTTCTAATTTCAAGCAACGAAAACTGTTTCCAAGTAGTTAAACATTTTTTTTTTGAAAATCAAAAATCAAAAACAATTAGGATTTAAAATGCTGAAGTTTCTTCTAGTTTCTAGATTGAACATTTTTTGATTTTCTTTTAGTTTGAAGTATTTACTGTTTTGAATCAAGGAAATTTGTTGTTATCTATAGCTTTTAATTAAAGCTTTTGTAAGTTAAATCCCATGGTCAAAATCGGGATTAATCAAGTAAGTTTATGTATATTACGTATATACACGGATATTAATTAGGAAGTTTATTACAACTCCGATTTGAATGAATCTCCAATTTCACTACGTTGGCTGTTATCATCCTGCATCCGTTTCCCGTTTCAAATTCAGATAAGTTGCGAAGGTAATTTAGAAAGCTGTAGAAAAAAAGTTAATTAAGTCCACGATAAAACGGCGACAAAATGTAACGCAGTAGAAACACTTTTAATTATAATCTAGCAAGGCGTTAGTATCGATTTCGTCCTGACATGCAGAAACATTTGTCCTTAAGCCTTTGAATAAATAATTAATCCACCTTAGAAGTAAATTAGTTGTTTATAGGTTAAAAATCCCACCTCGCACCGCATTAATAATTAATCGTCTATCGCCCTGAATACATGTGTTGGACAACTTTGTTCACGACGTAGTATGTTGCCATTTGAAGGGAAATTTGCATGCGCGATTGCTAATTTTAGAGAAGAGCGTGCCGAGGAGGGCCCGTCCTCCATTATAAATAAAATAATTACCATTTCTGCCACGGCGAATCCGAGCTCGAACGCCCACGCGCGACTCCTGCTGCAACCCCAATTACCTTCTGCCCGTACGGGAATCTTACGTGGGGATTAATCAAAGCCTGGCTTAAATAGTTTTATAATAACCAGCCGACGCCAAAAGGATTATTAATTAAGAAGGTTTGTTCATTATTCAGAATATTGAATACTTGAATATAAAATAAGTCCGAGCACTTTTGAACTATCAAAAGAGATAGACTTATATGCGCCTAATTAACATTCTTGACGAAACTTCATTCATTGATTCTAAGTTTCAGAAAACTTTGTTATAAATTTAAGATATGAATAGAGATTTGGCTTGTTATAACTAATTTCTCAATTCTGCGCATGGTAGTGCGTAATAACATTTTTGGATTTTTAGAATGTGTGATAAGATTCACTATAACTGCTACTTATATATCTGGTTTACTATGTGAGAGGGCATTAAAAAATTAAGTTATGCACCCCGTTAGTTATATAATTAAAAGAAAGTTTTTAGAAGTCTTAAATCTGCGTTCGCTATCAAGACGTTGAGATCTCTCATTTCTCACCAAAACCATGTATTTTCTGATTATAAGAATTTTGTATTATCATAAAATTGCATTTAATTTAATTCTCAGTCTTATAAAAGGTTAAAAAATATATCAAAATATTTGAATTCACCATGGTTCGAATCTACTTCTGCACAAAAAAGTAACATCACTAGTTGTTGCTTCAAAGAATTTAGATTTGAAAATTGACATTGTATTGGATAAGAAAATCTTGACAAACAAAGAGTTTAAGCAACATACTAATCTAAATTTCATTGGAATAACTTTCAACAATTTACAGGATACTGCCATTTAAGATCACACCTGAACAAACTGGGACTGCAATCTAGCCCTATCTGCAGAGGGTGTGAAGAGGAAGAGGAAACCGCGGACATGTACTTCTAGACCCCGTATTATCCAACCTACATTAGTCCACAATGGGAGAGGGATGTCTAGTCATAAAACATCCTAAGAGTCCCTCTTGCTGCAGTCCTGGCGTTTACCAATGCTTTGGGTTGGCTTGACCATAGCAAGGAATGAGGACTAAGATGGGTGGACGCACAAAGGGCCTGCTTAAGTGCAGCGGAACTTTCTGTCCTTCCATCAAATTAAACAAGAACCAGAAGCAACAATTTACAATATTTGTTGTCTTTAGGAGAAGACCAAAAAATGAAACCGATCTTCTATGGGTTTCAAATTTCTCCAAGATGATTTGATATGAAATACTTAAAAAAAAAAAAACTGAAGATCGACATTTAACTCTCTAAAATAACATTAAAAGCTATTACAAGTTCTTAGCATAATTCACATAAAAAAGTATTAGTTCTAGAGGATACCAAAAACGTTATTATGTACAAAATCATATCTTTAAAGATGTAACTCTTAATTTAACTTAGATAAGAAAGAAAGATTACTGGATATTCTGAATAAAACGACCGAAATAATTAAAATGCACCACTAAAGAAAATTAATTCAAAACAAAACCAAGAAAACAGTAAATTATTGTTTCCCTGTAAATAACACCCACGAACCGGTTTCGATTTATTTTAATCTCATTGAAAATAAGGAAACAAGTTTTACATTTAGGTATTTTTTTTTTGCTTTAGACAATAGATGGCAACTTAATGGTACTATCTAGCTTTAAAATAAAGAAAAATACATGTAGTATATTTTCAAGATTATCTAAACTATGTAGGATAATTGGATGCTCTTCAAAAACGTAGATTCGACAAATTATTATCTTATCTAATTATCTATTATAATGCAGCAAGTACTTTTTAGATATCCAAACCAGCTTATCAGTAATATCAATTGTCATACGGTTAAAAATAGAAGGATTTAATCATTTATAATCATTATTGATATTGAAATGTACTTATATTGTTTTTATTTTGCTTAAATTATTGAAATCAATAATGACAGAATGAAGAAGAATCAAATGCTAAGAAAAGTAATGAAGTTTTTATTTGAAGCTATTTGGATGTAAAATTACGTCAACATTCAAATCTTTATCTGTATCTATTTAGCTGCATCTTTTAAGTTTTTGTCGGATAACCTATTAGAGTATTGGGTCTGTAAAAATATGGCAATACAATACTTTCTATTAAATTAATCTAAAAAGACTGTATATACTGTAAACTGCGCTTTGAGACTGGAGATATTTCGGGTTCCAAAATTTTTCCACTTAAACCAACATCCATCCAAAAACAAGTAAGACATGTTGGTAACCTCTAAATACGTTTTTTGAAATATATTGATATATTGATGGAAGCCTGCTATTTTGTTCCTTTTCTGGGGATATTTCTGGCATCACGTTTGTTACTTTACCACAGAATTTTGGCACGACATTGAAATTATAATATTTTTAAATGAAGTGACTTGCATAGGATGAATTTATTCCTCTATTAAATCCAAATTTCATTTATACTTAATTGTACAAAACCTGAAGTATAACTTATATAATCCCAATCTTATTTGCAGCATTCAAGGCATCGTTGTTATTTAATTTGATACTTAACATATATCTGCTTTTTTTCTTTTTTTAATAGTTATTGTAGTTTAATAAATAAACTCCAATAAATTGATCTTTTGTCATTTTATCTTTACTATTTACATAATTTACATACTTCTAGCTAAGAGTATTTTTTCCAGTTATTATTTTAGTTATTAGTTATGAGATACAATCAAAATAATATTTCTCCTTTTAACGATATTAACGCAAGATGTTGTAAAGCAAGAATACATTTATGACGAAAAAATGTGCACAAAGAGCAAACTCGACCTTCAAACAGAATTCGTCTCAGGAACCGAAATGAGATTAGGAAAATTCGCCTAGGGTCGTGGAGGGCCCACTGGGAAATCCCGATCCGTTTCGAGAGGAAAGAAAAACTGCGCCTTCCTCACTGGCAGACTAATTGAATCAGGTAGGGGTGGAGGGAGGTGCCAGACGGCCCAAATATGCATTGCATTATTGATGACGTTCCTGCGTTTTGAAATATGTAATTGGTTTTTACTGTTGAATTGTAATACTAATGAAATCTAATAAAACAAATAATAATTAGAAGATTATTTAGTAAATTAATGTAAGTTTAAGTGCCTTCTAAAAATATCACACAATAAATTTTGGTAAATAATGATTCTATTCAAATTTTGGAAAATTAAAATTAAATATAAAACGCTGTTGTTTATTATTTTTGCTTAATTATTATATAGCATAATAGCATAAGGTTAAACCCAATCATCAATGAATAAATTTATATTAAAGCATAATCGCATCAATTATTATTTTGCAAAATTAGACAATTTATATGATCAATGTGATTTAGATGTGGCTTCATTTATTTTAACGTATAAATTTTGCTTAATAAATTTGGTGAAATTGATTAAGCTATATCTTCATTTAATAAATTTATACATTAATTTTTAATGCCGAATTTGTCCTTTCTTTTCAACAAGAAAGATTTTGAAGACAAAATAGAAATTATTGTCTTCTGGAATGAGATGATTAGCATATTATTATTATTCGTTCTTAGAACTAATTTGGTTGACTTCGAATGAAACATAATTTTGATTCTTAATCTTTAACTTGAAGAAGTTTGAAGTCAGCATTGAAATTATGGTCCTCTCAAATGAGACTTAGCATACGTTGACTTTATGGTTTTATTACTGAAGACCTTAATCATATAAGTCTAAGGGTCCTAATAACGAAATGTTAAAATCAAAGGATCAATAAATATCTATCTATCTATCTTCATTTTTGGTTAATGTATACTTTTGGCTAGTCATTACAAGCTAATAACTCCACTATGTTGTTCTATAGTGCTTCATCTATGTTGTTTTTTTTTTGGATAAATTACATTCGTTCACAAGTTTCAATAAAACTTTATTCCACTCGAATCCAATTGATAATCCTAACGCAAAATAGTTTTGGAATATTTGACATCGTCATTTTGATTATAACAAAAATCATATACACCGTATTAAAAATAAGTTATTTGGCTAAAACACCATAAAATCATCCTGTGAAAAGTATACTTGTTGAAATTAAAAATAATAAATTTACAAAAAAACTAATTATCTATACACTTTCTCCAATACAACTATCTATAAAATATTTTAGTGCGATTGTATACTTTTCAAATAAAAAATATGATGTAATTTAAATACTACTTTTTCCGATGTTTTTTTTTTGCGTGTCGCAACCTTTCTATTGCAAGAGCTGGGTTTTTGTTTGGCGATTGCGAAAGTGACCAAAAATGGAAAATGAAGACGAAAAGTACGCGGCAACGGAGTGAGTCTGCATATTTGTGGTTATGCAAGAGGTAACGAGCCGGCGACTCCTCCTGGATCCTTTCACTTCTTTCTTTCCGCGGAGTCGACGGCCGTCCTTTCGCCTATTAGCGGTTTTGACCTTTCCTAAGAAAACAGCACTTGGTTCTAAAATTATTGACAGCATATATATATTTACACGTAGGTGCAGATTATTAAATTATTGTTTAAATACTTCCAGACTTTTAAAAATGAATGTTTCAACAATAATAATGATGTTGACAATGTTCTACAAACATAAAACGAAATGTACACATGCTTAGGTATTTTTAACTCATTAGGGCTAAGAGACCTTTATTAATTAATTGAAGATATTGAATGAACACCTGCAAAAATGTTGCCCGTGTTTGATCAATCATCACTAGACAATGCCATAATTAACAAACGAATTTACAAAGTGATAAATGTGGTAAAGATATTACCACTGGTCATTTTTGGAAATTGTATAATAATCTATTAAGATCGATGTGACGCCAAACCTTCAAATGCTTTTTCTTTGATGTAACACCTAGCAGAAAAGGAATGACACTAGTAAAAATGTCCTAACTGGGAAGAGTTATTCAAAATTAGGCTTTTTGGTCGAAATATAAATCAATTTCACTTAAAGAAAAAAAACTTTTCGAACCTCTTAGAAAGATAGAAGCTTTAAGAAATATTTTCAAAAAAAAAACATTATAGTAAATCAAAAAACGCGTAATAAAGGGTTAACGATTTAAATAATAATATTCAACAACATTACATGTGAAGCATGCAAAAACTAATGCATATTTAATCACCCAAAAGTATCGAACAAAAGATTTGATTTATTATACGTGCTTGAATAGTATTTAATTATGCAGACACACGTGACGCGGGAGGGGGAAGCACGTGGGTCACACATCAATAACAAGATGAGACATAAACCGCACCTTACGTCACAGCCTCTAGTGTACGTAAGCGCGGCGAGTTATAGAGCTTCGCGACTTTAAAAATAGCATAAGCCGCCAGGAGTAGTTACACGCGCAAATTACGGCATGCGGCCCAAGTTCGCCTATCGATTACCGAAAACAGATTCAGAACCTGTATGACGATGATGAGGCTCCACGTTTGGTGCATTTGGAATCCGGCTTCGAAGGACCACTCAATGTGGAGCGGAGTTACGGTGCATGATGCGCGCGGATGGAGGTCATCGTATCTGCGGTTGTGTGTAAGCCACCGGAGTCGCCGGTTGTGCAACCTTCCTTTCTCTCTCGATTTAA
Source organism: Ontholestes murinus (assembly GCA_963969525.1). Classification (NCBI taxonomy): domain Eukaryota; kingdom Metazoa; phylum Arthropoda; class Insecta; order Coleoptera; family Staphylinidae; genus Ontholestes; species Ontholestes murinus. Next base: position 49,343,693 of record OZ018392.1, on the reverse strand, counting down.
CGAGACATTTATGTCGGTTGGTTTTAATTAATTGTTGAAGCTGGCAGTTGCACCATACCATACCGTCAATTACGGCGGGAGCCACAGCTAGACGGGGAATGAATATCGAGAAAGTACTGATGGATCTTAGACGAACTCCGCTTGTTACACAAGACGCATTAATCACAGATAATGCTCAAATTACAAACATCAAAATTTTCACTTAATAAAATGTAATCAATTTGACACATTAACCACATATTATTATTTTTAACCAGTCAACAATAGTTTTGATTTGAAATAAAACCGTAAACAAATAATCGTTTTGGAACTTCAAAGAAACTAAACTTTGTTAATAAGGCCATTATCAAACGTATATAAAAATAGAGCAATGGTATTTTATTTATTTATGACATTAAGGTTACATCTATTATCTACCCAATTAAGTGCATAACCACCGACAATAGAAACCTTGAACCGAACCTATGTTTACGCATACCAAACTCCATAGAAAAACTCCGGTCCCCTGATCAAACCATCATTAAACCAACTGTTTAGCTAGTTTTATGTGCGTTAATGCGTGGATAACCACCCCACGGCGGAGTGTACTATCTCAAATGTTACTCCTGCCAACTACCCTATCTGCCATTATGAACATCCGGCCAGCTGTAGAGGTTTTAATGCTTTTGAGCAATAGAAACGCAAAAAGCTTACACAAATGCGTCCCTCCAAAGAGTAGGAGTTTCCTTTTCGCAAGCGCTCGGACCGTTGCTTCAAGTCTTCAAGCGTCCAAGAACCTATTAAACTCAGCCACCAACGAGACCGACTGCACAGCACCGCCATGACTTGAAGCACCCATGTTAAACCTTTTTGTCTTATAAAAGTGGCCTTAACAAACTCATCAAATTCATTCATCTCTTCTCTTGGTAAACGAACGGGCTCTCTCATCAAATCAGCGAGTTAGAGCATTACATGCACAAAAATTGTGTTCACATCGTGCCGGTTAATCAAACCCATCTCGGCCTAGAATTCAAGGTATATTTCACATTTATTTACTCTCAAAGGGAGGAACTAACCATTCCCGTTTTCCTCAGATTTGCTAAAAATTGTGTCAGATTACTAATTATCAAGTAAGCAAGCTGGAACATCTGAACCTTGTGTTTAATGATATGATGCTTCCATGACTATTGATTATATTCCAAAAGCCTTAGCTGGAACAGCAGAATTATTGATAGTAACGGAAAATCCCTCTACGGGTTTCTTAACAGCTCCACATAGACGTCGTCTTTTTAAATTTCTACTCGGGCTACTGATGAGTTGATTCAAAATAAACAAAAAGGAATGGGTAATGACTAGTTTCGGTAATTATATTACCATCTTCAGCGAAAAACTACAACAAGTAATATTTATTTTGAATTATCAAAATGTATCACGATGTGAAAGCCTCCACAATTACTTATTTACTGATGAGTTGTTCTACGATCACAACCCAGGAATTCTGTATCTTGTAATCGTTACTAAAAAACCTTAGAGAACGGTTAAGTCCACCATTAGGTCCACTTACGAGTTGTCCTCCGATCACAACCCAGACATTCAGAATCTTGCGATCGACACTTAACCTGTCAACGGTATTGGGAGAGGTTAAGTTCACCAACTGACTCAAATGTAGGAGAAAGGTTGAAATTTTCATATGCCGATTATCATTTAAAGCAGACCATGAAACCGTCGACAAGCTCTCTTCATCTATGCTCGAAGTCCTTCACCTCTCAAGTCAATTTATAGCCATTCCTTCTGAGCTACAATCTCTGACCAAAAACAAAATATACCCTGCCGCAGGCATCAGAGCACTCGAAATCCCCTCTTGTCATCAGAATTGCTGTTAAAGTCAGGAAAGAATTGCGAAAACTGAGAAGTGATCGCTGGGAACTTGGTTTACTGTCCATGAATAAACAATCAAACTCTTTTTGGAACTTCACTTGAATGCTAAAACAACTACACCAGGACAATCAAGCGATTACAGGAGCGAATGGTCTTGTTTATACCATAATCAACAAAGGTGGGGCATTTTACAGTGCCACCCTCAAACCCACTGAACACGTCAGTGGCCCGTCGGGATTTACCAAGAGTATAAAATTTAAGTAGACTTCACATCCAGCCAACTCCGAAGAGCACAGCGAGCTAATAAAGCAGCTTAAAATACGTAGAGGTACACTTATGGACGGTATTTTCACCGCAATGATGAAACACATCGGTCGCAACGGTCGATGCGTTCATCTTAACATCGCAAATGCTGAAATTAGTTTGGAATGTTTTTCTTCAGCTTAGAAGCTAACCGCAGTGACTACCATACTGCAGGCAGCGAAAACCAACCCTTCCATTGCATTACTGCCCCATTGATAAACTGGTTGCTCTTTGAGAAAGATGAAAATATGTTGCATACAGGTTTAGTAACGACGGTATTTCCACCGCAATGAAGAAACACTTTGCTCGCAACGGTAGATGGGCTCTTCTAAACACCACAAATGCTGAAATTCGTTTGGGATGTTTTCCTTCAGCTTAGAAGCTAGCTGCAGTGACTACCATACTCAAGGAAGGCAAATCCCCAATCTTTAAATAAAGTAAAACTCACTTTGTTGATATCACACTATATAACAAAGTGAGTTTTACTTTATTTAAATATTCACTTTGTTGATATACTATATAACAAAGTGAATTTTACTTTATTTAAATATTCAGGATGTATCACGAAGTGAAAGCCTCAACCATTAATCAATTAAATCCCCAATCCTTCCATTGCAATACTGTCCCATTGATAAACTAGTTGCTCTTCAAAAAAGATCAAAATATGTTGCAGTAGAATTCTAGTGCAACGTATTTCGATATTATGTTTGTGTTTACTAGTCTTTAGCTTCCTTTCCAAAAAAAAAATACATATGAATATACACAAATATATAACAAAACGTTTGTACGTTTTGGATGGATGAAGCTGGGCGGAATTCATGCAGCTGCGACGTTCTTCCACTCTAACACTTGTCTTTGTCCATGATGCTGATACTCAAGGAAGGCAAATCCCCAATCTTTAAATAAAGTAAAACTCACTTTGTTGATATCAGACTATATAACAAAGTGAGTTTTACTTTATTTAAATATTCACTTTGTTGATATCACACTATATAACTAAGTGAGTTTTACTTTATTTAAATATTCAAGATGTATCACGAAGTGAACGCCTCAACCATTAATCAATTAAATCCCCGATCCTTCAATTGAAATAGTGGCCCATTGATAAACTAGTTGCTCTTCAAGAAAGATCAAAATATGTTGCAGTAGAATTCTACTGCAACGTATTTGGATATAATGTTTGTGTTTATTAGTCCTTAGCTTCCTTTCCAAAAAAAAAAAATACATATGAATATACACAAATATATAACAAAACGTTTGTACGTTTTGGATGGATGAAGCTGGGCGGAATTCATGCAGCTGCGACGTTCTTCCACTCTAACCCTTGTTTTTGTCCATGATGCTGAGGGTGCAAATATTCTCTTGGACATCTGAATGATTCATTAAATACTTGTATTTACTGTTTTGTCCCCTTTTTAGGGGAGACTTTTTGGCTGTTTATGTCAGCATGACAGATATATATGACATATATTCCTTGAAGAGCAAAGAAGATAGAAGAATGTTTATTAATTATTAACACGGAGGTTTTTTTTTAACAAAACGTGATTGTAATATAGTTCTCGGTATTTTGAAAGCGTTATACAAAGTTTCGCTTGACAGCCTCAATTACAAAATGATCCATATTAACTCGAAATATCTGGCATGACTTTTCATGACAGAAAGTTTTGCATACGCTACCTAGTGAGCGTAAGATCTGTGTAAGTCATTTTTCAGGTCTCTGGGACCCACATTAGGAATGCCGGTGGTGTAAATGATGTACAGTCTCAGAGACAAAGCGAAGCCCTGAGGAACTACTGTACAGATGCTGACTATAGCTTGTAATAAAAGACAAGTGCAGATTTGGACTTTGCAGCCGTTAGTATAAACATTGCTTCTACCGCCTATTATTCTTCGATGACCTATAGCTTAAGAAGCGGATTTCTTTTGGATGCGGCGCAACTCCAGCAAGACTTGCTACTTCTATTCTGTTTACTTTGTAAGCTGCTGTCGGCATAAGAGGTGGGCGAATAAATGGCGACTTGACGTCAATTCAGCTAAGGGCGTTTCCGTGCACCATACCACAAAAAAATTTGATACCCCAATACTCATTCGGTTGGGACTCAATTCGAATTAAGAACGAAATTAAAGATCTCTGTTTATTTTTCAACCAACTTCTTACCTGGTCAAAAATGGTCGCTTATTATAAATAGGCCAGAGCTATATTAGTTGAGTTATGGCCCATCATCAGCGTAAGATCCATTTTATGAATGAAAAACAGTGATACTTTTTACTTTGATTATCAATCCGTAACTGACTCAGGCAGCACCTCTTTGAACTTATTTTGGACATATTTTAGACCTTCACTCACAGCAAAATTCAACATCCATCCACTCTCAAGTAACATGTTGGCAACTTCTAAATTTTTCTTTTGGGATATATTTAAGCAAATCTTCATATTCTGGCCGCTTCTGGTCAATCAAATTGATTTATGGTTGACAGTCGCGGTCCAAATTACGTGTTTGGCCCGTTGGTAGCTGATTATAGTGGACTCATTTTAAGGGATGTTTTTGACAAGTCTGTCATTAAACTTCGCTTTGATATGCGTACAGAATTCTCCTTTTTATGCGGTGAATCTGTGTACCACTATGATTCCGAGAGTTTATCAAAGAAAACGCTGGAAAATTCCACAGCAAATTAAATAAACGTCACTGCTGATAGCAGGCTTCGCACGATACTAATTAGTATCCAATTAGCCCCCTTAAATCCTTGAGCTACTACAATCTGCTCGGTGGCCCTGCTCCGTTTAGACGACCAAATCTTAATTATCATTTTGCCTGAACGGAAAAAACCTATGGTCGAAAGAGTACCTTTAGTAGATAGGAATACAATACCATATTATAATCATCATCCATGATGAATTCCCTCACAAGAAAGAAACATATTGATGAAAACCCAAGTAGATAAAAACAGCTCATAGCTTTTGTCGACTTGGAAATAATGATTTAATGTTACCACAATGATCTTTTAACATTTTTTTTTAAATCATGTAGGCATTTAATAATAATTTAATAATAGATTTTGAAAAACTAAAATATATTTTATGTGTGAATAAAATATGGTACTTTCTGATAATGTAATTTATTTTATTTTCTAAAATACATTTGTTTCCTTCAACTTATAATTCTCCCTATTAAGATATTGGCGATTTACATTTCGTAATAGCAACAAAAAAAAATACTGGTAGCATGTAATTATATTTCCATTAGGGTACGGATTATGAAAACAATTAGGCACGCGAGCAAATCGTCATAATTAGCATATTCAAAAGTAACTCAATTGTAATTGTAGATTATTCCGCAATAACCTCTAAAACATTTAAATGTAGCATAGATAATAAAATAATGCTCATACTATGTGCATATGCATTAGTATTCACAAACATGTTATTGAACCTGCGAAATTGGAGATGTATTTTGCATTTTCAAAATTTATAAATTGTTACTTATATAATTTTGTTAAATATTACCGTTTCGATTTATTAAATCATGGGTATAACCAGCTCTACCAATTTTCCCTATTTATAATTTTTGGAATTGAAACGTTTATTTTTATGTACAATCATTATGTGGAACAGGATATGGGTAGTCGTGTGGCTATTATTGTTGTCAAATTAAACACAATTTACGGGACAGGAAATTCGATAGCTTTATCGCACCCCCGTGTATTGAATACATGTTGTACACGTTATATGTATTATTTTTTGCTTTTAGCGGAAATGAAATTCGATAAAAATTTGGAACGTTTGTGCTAGTTCTACATTACATGAAAACTATTTCCAATTAAAAATGGACGCGACTATTTACTTTTTTACTTGACCCAGTTCGTATTTGATGGCAAAGAAATTATTAGACAAGAAGTTAATTACAAACAAAAGAATGATTATGATTGTTGGTATAAAAGACTAAAACTATAGTCTAAATAAATCCTGGGTGTAAAATCAACAATATGTAGTTTCCAAGATGTAATGGATAGTTAAAAAATAAATCCTCTGTATATCAAAAAAGTGTAGTTTCTTCTAAAGTTCTTAGAGGAGAGGTTGATCGTAATCAAGAAAGTTCTTCAAACTCTTATAAATATGGGGTATATACTTGGATCTTACTTACATACCTAAGGTCCTAAAATGTCCAAAATGACATTTTTTGGTTTTCTGTTAAAATGTAAAAAGATATGTGAAAGTTAAGGTATTTTAGGTTGTCAAAAAGAAATCTTGTACAGAAACACCAAAATTAAATTAGTAAAAATTTTCCGAGTGATTAATAACGATTATAATATCTGTATAAAGAAACGTCGTGGGTATTACGTTTAGATTATAAAAATCCGAGTTTATGGTGCTTAAAACGAGCACTTGGAGAGCAGCGGAAACTTTTACAATGTAAATATGTATTTAAAACCGTCCGTCCGCTGTAATTTTCTCCGTCGCTGCTTCCGTGTCAACACCGCGGAATTGTAGTGGCCGTCGAGGACAAACAGTAATTTTCTGTTAATCACAAAAATTACACTCAATTACCTATTCACATGAACTACTTATGATAAGCAGAAAATGAATCATCTTGAAATAAATTTTTATTAACAAACGCAGTTGAAAAAAACGTTATCGATCTTATCAATTCGATCGGTGATTTTGGATTTTGATAAGTTTAGGAGTAGTACTTATTGCAATGACGTATGGCGCTCGTAAAATTGATTGCTTTTTATGAATATTATTTTGCGTCAGCACATAATGACATCACGTGAAAATAAATAATTTTCATTATAATCTACGTCAATCAGTTCTATTAAATTGATTATTTATTAAAATATTTAAGAATATATTTTCCATATTGAATATTTTTTCCCCTCAAATGATAATTGAAGACCGACTACTGGTTATCTTATAACAAATATTTATTTTTCTCCAAGATTGAGAGAACATATTTTCAGACTACTTCTCGAGAAGTGCAATTTTTGAAGTGACTCCATTTTAATATAATGTTATGATAAAAATATCTATAAGTAGAGTGTTTATTTTAATTCTAACCACTTGTTACGGTTTAAACTTAATCATACTATTTTAAGATAAACTCTTTCAAGTGTTTATTTTTCTATCAAATCAACCATTTGATCTTATTATGATGCAACTAACTAACAGGTTATGTAATAATAACACCTTAACTGCTGAAAATAACGCTACGAATTTATATAGTAGTAGAGTTATGTAAAAGAACGAACACAAATTTATGTAAAATTTATTACATTGTACCTTTATTATCGCATGATTACAAATAAGTGATAAATATTATTCGCAAGCAAATATTCGCAATCTGATTTGCGGTTGTGCCTGTTGAATACCATATACTTCGGAGTAAATACCTTCGACGAAAAACATAATTTGTGGCAATGGGAATTTCCTGCGTGTACCTTCTCATAGTCTAGCCTAACGAAACTATGCCGTGCAGATTGAGCAAAGCTTATTGGCGCGTTTAACCTTGCCAACGAAAATAAACTCGTGGGAGAGAGAAAATAATTTTACGGTATCGTGTGTTGTTACGAAACCTTTTGTGTGTTACACACGACGACGTAGGAATAACCGCAGAAATACTTTATTGATATAATTCACTTACGGAAAAAAACTTATGGTCTTTTCTGTTTTCTTTATCGCTTCCATCACGTTTAGGGAAGTTTGGTCGTGTATATATTTTCCGCTTCATTTCTAAAGAATGGAAAGTATAGTTACATAACCAACCATTTACAGGAAACGAAGTATTTGAAAATGCAAGATTGTTTATTCTGATTTACTGCTATATATTTTTCGCCTTAAGTAAAGTTTTTGAAGGAATTGCATTTTTTGTTTCACCTAGTGTAAGTATTTATAATGGTATATTCTTGATACCACCCTTCACTTATATCTTGAAAATCTAAAATTGTAACATTTATTTGATGCGTTAAGCTTTTCATGTTGAAACTTGCATTCATAAAACTAATCAAGATAATTCTAATCATCTTAGCAATTTTATTAGATAAAGTTTTGCTAATTTTATATTAAGTGGTTCCTAAGACTTAGAGTTAAAGTAACTTAAAATGTAACATGAAAATTCATGAATTGTTTAAAAACCAATTTTGGCCTATTTGCTACGAACCAAGGGCACGCAGTACGTAAATGTTTCCTATTTACATCTTAAAATTCCACTTAATGCAAAAACCTATCTATGGAAATGAGTCTAAAATCTATGTTTCCGTCAAAATTTACATCACGTACATACGCACATGGCTACAAAAAACATTATTTAGGTAACAAAACTGTTTGATTTTCAAATTGGTTTTATTGTAACACGACATATGTTTCGCCACACTGTGGCTTCTTCAGGTGAAGAAAATATACAAATAAATTACAAATTATTTCTTATATACTATGTTGTTATAAGTGGGGGAGTGAACATTTTTAAGAGAGGGGAGTTGGATAATTCTACTTGGTCGTTGAGTAGATGGCCGGTGTGGAAATATCTATTTATTTCTAGATTTTCCAATATATTTAGTTTTTGTCCTTTTCTTTCTGTGTGGAGGATCTTAAACTCGGGGTTGAATGTATGATCATGCTCTAGAAGGTGATTCGCATATGTCCATTAAGTGAAAAAATAGCAAAAAACCTTAAAAAATTAAACTTTAATATATCATTCAAAACGAAAAATAGTTTATCAAAAATAATAAAAAACAATAAAGATACAACAGTTAAAAATAAACACAGTGGAGTGTATTTGCTAGGATGTATGAACTGCCCTAAAGTTTATGTAGGTCAAACCGGACGAGCATTTGAAGAGAGGATAAGAGAACATCACAAATGTTTCATCAATAAAAAAGAAACATCGACATATGCGAATCACCTTCTAGAGCATGATCATACATTCAACCCCGAGTTTAAGATCCTCCACACAGAAAGAAAAGACAAAACTAAATATATTGGAAAATCTAGAAATAAATAGATATTTCCACACCGGCCATCTACTCAACGACCAAGTAGAATTATCCAACTCCCCTCTCTTAAAAATGTTCACTCCCCCACTTATAACAACATAGTATATAAGAAATAATTTGTAATTTATTTGTATATTTTCTTCACCTGAAGAAGCCACAGTGTGGCGAAACATATGTCGTGTTACAATAAAACCAATTTGAAAATCAAACAGTTTTGTTACCTAAATAATGAATATGGATTTTCAACACTTAAATGCCTCAACAATCAATCAATTGAAATTATCCAGTGATGGAAAATTGGCAACAATGTATTTTAAATTACAAATAAAATACACATACTGCGAACAATCTCTATGGTTCCTACATCAGTGCAAAGAACAAGAAGTTACACCTGCCCACATATCGCTAACAACGAGAAACACAACGCCTGCTGCCCGGAAAGCTGTAGAAGTCGGAAAAAAGAAGTGGATCAAAGAGGAAATTGCAAGCCTTCACGCAAAACGGGACACACTCTCAGCCTACCTTAAGGTATGTCATACAGAACTAGCGTTTAGGCTCCACTGTGTTGAATTTGATCTATTGCAATTTTACACCAGACAAAAAGTCCACCAAATAACATCCAAAAGTAAATTAATCAAAAATAACAAACTAAAACGATTGATAAATAAAAAGAAATCCCACTCACAACCTCAAGAATCAATCAACTGTGAAATAAAATTTTTTGATAGGTTTATTAATCTAACCAACACACAATTCAACAAAAACGAAATTGAGTTATTAGAGAAAGGGTTCAAACATAACATCAAACACAAAACGAGTTCTAGGGAAATCGAGTTAACAGCAGTTGAAACAGAATTAACATTAATGAAAATTCCAAATAATCTACCTGAAAAATTCAAATTCTCTAAAATAATTAAAGACACAAAAATCAATAATAACACCAGTAGTGAAATGTCAGTTGCAAAGTCAATTAAAATCAAATCAAACAATCATAATATAATATTTACTAAGGCCGATAAAGGCAACACAATAATTGCCATAAATGAAATAGATTATATAAATAAAGTAACAGATTTCATGTCAAAAAACTCATTTAAACCTTTAAAAACCAACCCAACAAAATTATACCAACAAACAATACGTAAAGGACTCGACAAAATTAATTACTTATTTTCAGATAAAGAAAAACACTTTTTAATTAATATGAACCCTCAACCACCAAAATTATACGGACTAATTAAATTGCACAAAACTGATAATCCAATAAGGCCAGTAGTCTCTTACATTAATGCTCCCTGTGAACTCATTGCCAAAAAACTTAACAAACTTTTGATAAAATTCTTAAATTTCAAACCGAAATATTCAATAAAAAATAGTCTTGATTTAGTCAAAAATATTAATACCATTAAACTAAACAGCAATTCAAAATTCATCTCTTTCGACGTGACCAACCTTTTTACAAACGTGCCTGCAGTTGAAGTCCGTGAAATAATCATAAATAAGCTGAACGACAATAAAACGAACCCAATAATAATAGACGAAATTTTAATTCTACTTGACATCTGTTTTCAGCAAAACTATTTACAATTTAATAACCAGCTATTCACACAAACTGAAGGTCTGGCAATGGGCAACCCCCTAAGCCCCCTAATAGCGGAATTATTTATGGACCACCTCGAAAGAAAAATATCAAGTTTACCACTTTTTAAAAATTGCACGTACTGGTGGAGATATGTCGATGATATCTTAATAACATTTACAGGCACAGATAGACAATTGAACACATTTCTAACTAGTCTAAATCAACAACACAATAATATTAAATTTACAATGGAAACCGAAATAAATAAATCAATTAACTTTTTAGATCTAACTATAACAAACATAGAAAACAAACACGATTTCTCAATATATCATAAACCTACACACACTGACACTACTATTAATAATACATCATTTCATCCAATACAGCATAAATTAGCAGCATATAGATCCATGATACATCGACTCTTATCAATCCCAATGTCTACGCAAAATTATAAGAAAGAATTAAACATAATCTATCACATAGCAATTAAAAACGGTTATAACAAAACAATTATTAATAAAATTATACAACAAAAACAAAATAAAATAATTAATAATTTAATATTTCCATGTCAACCAGAATTAAAAACAAACTTTTCAGCCATAACATTTAACGGTCCATTAAGTGAAAAAATAGCAAAAAACCTTAAAAAATTAAACTTTAATATATCATTCAAAACGAAAAATAGTTTATCAAAAATAATAAAAAACAATAAAGATACAACAGTTAAAAATAAACACAGTGGAGTGTATTTGCTAGGATGTATGAACTGCCCTAAAGTTTATGTAGGTAAAACCGGACGAGCATTTGAATAGAGGATAAGAGAACATCACAAATGTTTCATCAATAAAAAAGAAACATCGACATATGCGAATCACCTTCTAGAGCATGATCATACATTCAACCCCGAGTTTAAGATCCTCCACACAGAAAGAAAAGGACAAAAACTAAATATATTGGAAAATCTAGAAATAAATAGATATTTCCACACCGGCCATCTACTCAACGACCAAGTAGAATTATCCAACTCCCCTCTCACTCCCCCACTTATAACAACATAGTATATAAGCAATAATTTGTATTTTATTTGTATATTTTCTTCACAGTGCGGCGAAACATATGTCGTGTTACAATAAAACCAATTTGAAAATCAAACAGTTTTGTTACCTAAAT